>JBAMBQ010002605.1:0-215557 GCA_037044495.1 Stegana nigrithorax
AAACGCTACATGCGACCAGGTTTTTTTTATATATATATTTTTTTTCTCGATTAGGGCATAGGACCAAATTTAAGAATTTAAGGTAGTCGTGCATATATGGCTATATATATATATACACATATATACTTATATTTACACCGGTCCATATATGTACATATGTTGTGATTCTCTCGCGTAGCATTAACCTGCGTTTTAAGCGTTAGGAGCGTATGGCTGACCATACAATATAGCGCTGGCGAGCGCTATAATGTAATTTTATTTCAATTTCTTCCATTTCAGCTTTGCTGTAGGTGAGCTCACATACCAGCGGAGTTGAGTAAGTATTGTGTAATTGTAGGTTAAGGTGCGTATGGTACCTAAATAAATATATATATACATATATATACGAGTGTACAAAAACCTCGTCCTAACACATGGTAAATAGGCGAGCGATAGTTTTATATTGGGCATAGGCCTGGGTTAGTAAGTTTAATTGTGCTATGAGCACGTAGTTGTTTTTTTATATATACCCTTTATTCAATTTTTTTTTATATATATTTTTTTTTGGTTATAAGGCATAGGCATAAGTAATTAAGTTAAGCGGTGCCTAATGCACTTTTATTTTAGTAATTCCTTTTGGATAGTTTTTTTTCCTTAGTAGTTCTTTTAGTTAGTTTTTTTTATATTTTCTTTGTGTTATGGCTTTTAGTTGAGTTAGACTAAATCAGTGTTGAATGCAATTATTTTTTTTTTATGTTAATTTGGATTATTCGCAATAAGTAATAAATAGTTTGTATATATAAAATGGAGTAAATTGCGTTTGTTCTAAATGGCTGACGTGACTCGGAGTTTCTAGAATTCGCTAGGAGCTCCTTAGCATATGGGGCGGCCTAAACAATTAGCTCATTGGCTGCCGTTGGTAGGGCGGGTGCAGAGAGCGCCGGAGGGAAACCCACCTCACCCTCTGGCAAAGTCCCTAGTAGTAGATCATCAGTCAGGATCTTCCGTTTATTTTACTACCTCGTTTCAACCCC
The DNA here is from genome assembly GCA_037044495.1 of Stegana nigrithorax. Lineage (NCBI taxonomy): Eukaryota > Metazoa > Arthropoda > Insecta > Diptera > Drosophilidae > Stegana > Stegana nigrithorax. The sequence goes on from JBAMBQ010002605.1 coordinate 1,014, forward strand.
CCCTTTTTTTTTTTTTTTTGTTATTGAAATTCGTGCTGCTTACCAACCAGGCGACCATTTATGATTGGTCGGCCGGCTTGGATAGCGTACTGGTTAGTACCACCCCTCCTTCCTTTCCTCACCCGTGCACTCTCTTATTATGTGTGTGTATTCGGTGCACCTGTGCGGTAGAGGCGGAAATATGAGTGCACAGTAAGTCCCCTGCGGTACAGCCACCAACCGGCATGCTTGTCTATAGTTTCATTTTCCTTTCTCAAGTCGCCGGTCTACTGACTCTGTCCTATCCTTATTGACGTCTCTGACCGCCACCTTTATCTTCGCTTGCTGTCGTGGTCTCGTTTTCTTTGTTGCCATGAAAATATACTTGTTTTCCTACACAACATGGTTTATAGGCATTCTGATTCGTCCTAATTTGGCCTGTCTATGTCGATTTCTATTTGTTTCTATTTTTTTTGTTTATTTATCTACCATTAGTATTCATTATATATATTCTTTCCTCCTCTTCTTTCGTCTTTCCCTTTTTTTTTCTTCTTTGTTTCCCCCTCGTTTTTTTTTTTTCTCTTCTCTCTCTCTCTTTTTTTTTCTCTTAACAAAACACATTATAGTAGCCGCCTCACCTTTTCCGACATATAGTAACATAACTGTATTTAAAACCCACCCTCAGCAAAACACATTTAGACAAGTGTGAAGATAGCAATCTAAAAATACATGTGCATCAATTTAAGATAACGCAGCATATTGTAAAAGTTGATTAGAATAAGTCAAACAAACAATCAAATGTGCAAACTCTGCAAGGGGCGTCATAAATTCCACTTGATGCAGATGCTTGAAGTAAATGTAAAGATGTTTTTAGAATATAGTAATAAAGTGGTACTCAACGTAAGGAGTCAAAAAGTAAAAACCCGTGAATATTACTCAAATTATGTTATATGTATTTTATCAGTGGGTTTAAGACTAGAGTTTAATTGTTAATGCGGAGTTTTTTTTTATTATTATTTCGTCTAGACGACGAGTTTGTGCACACATAAAACGTTTCAATATAAATATATATATTAAAGAAAGTGAAAGCTTGGTTTTCTCCATTTAATTGTTGGGCAAGGAATTAATATACAATAAAAATGTACCTCAAAAATGCATTACGCTTATGACATACATATACAATGCAATTGTAAAGATAGATTACTACCCAACCAAATGGAAATACACTGATCATCATGATACCAAAGCCGAATAAACCAGAGCAGTGGTTATCGTCGTACCGTCCCATCAGCTTAGAAAACAAAGTTCGACTCTACAAAGCTAATTCTTGTATCAGGAAATCATACAATAGATAATAACTTATCTGAAACATATACAGTGAAATACGGACAGTCGTCATAACCGGACGTTACTATAACCGAACAAACGCCACCACGGAACTTCACGCCATCGTTTACATTCGGTTTGGATGCAATTAATAAAAAAATTTCTGCAGTTGATCAGCTTAAACGTGAATCTTAAGAATAAATGTGTAACAATGAAACTACCTAATAAAGTTTTGGATTGCAAACTGATGACAAAGAAAAACAAAACGATACGATCACGTCACCACACCACACCGTGTGGTGGTGGTGGTGGTTGTGTTTTGAATTCTCTACCATGCGACTATATAAGGTGGGGTATTGATTGTCAATCAATTAGTATGTTTTCGAGTGCAAGTGATCAACGATCGAGTAGTGAGTCTGAATTATCGATATCAGAGTGTTCTTATAATTATTCAGATTATTCCGAAAATGAGTCACAGAATAAAGAAAAGTGTCAAAATGTGTCTTTCACATCCGGTGGAGAAGGCGATAGAAATTACGGAAGCGGACAACGATGTGGAGATAATCCCTCCAGCTCAGGAGCAACCCATCGAGATTCAGGGTGTATACTACGAAACCCAGGATATATTGAGGGAACTGAATATTCCGGTGACGGCGGAAGAAACCCCAAGAGACGGCGAGACAGCGACTCTTCCAACGAATCAACAACTGAATGGGATGATGTCTCCACCACAGGAGAATTTAATGAGTCCAATAGACTTGATAGAACTTCTATGGGAGAAAAAGATATTCCTTCAACACATAATACCTTCTCTCAAGGAAGCAGAGAGACATTGTGTCAAAGAGAGAAACCTCCATTGGAAGAGGAATATTACACAGATGCTACTAGGAATATTAAACGTGTTAAAACGTATGAAGACGAAAGAACACGAATTAGGAACTGTTTCGTTCAAAGGTTTTCAAAGGTATGCCCTAGACGGAGAATTCTCCACGATGTTTATGAAAAGAAGTTTGAATCCAATTCTATCGGACACGATCATCGAAACATATACGAAAAGCACAAAGGAGCCGTGTTCATTGCCTGCGACCACAATGACCACTACCACGTTGTCCATGATTGCACCTACCACAACTATAGCTGCAGGTGCAGTGTCATCCAAACTTTCGCTTCCACCGCCGGAATCGGTAAAAGATATTCTCGACGAGTTGTTGCCAGTATCGACTTCACCATCGAGCACTGGATCAATCTCGCAATCTATTTCGAGAGGGACGGAAGACAAATTTGTTGTATGGACCTCTCCGGGGGAAATTGGATACCAGGTAGTCAAGCTGGACATTTACAATTTCTCAAAGATTGCAGGTCTGGAAAAGAAGAATTGGTGGAAGGAAGCGGAAGTGCGGTCCACTTTTATAACGAGTTCTCCGCTCGATCCGAACAGCATCTTGATCCAAAAAATTTTGAGGAACGTAGCAACGAACATAACCAAGATGGAGGGAGTAAAGAAAGAGGAAAAGCCGAGAGGCTTGTTTTCTGGCTCAAGAAATTTCCAGTATCGCCAATAAATCACATTTTCTCTTCACAATTGTGGCTAACATCTCGTTGGAAATTTTATAACAGAAATACTCCTTTAATGATAAATGTTTTAAAAATACATGCTAATTTTTATAATGATTTAAGTATTGAAGAATTGTATTCGCATTTTATGACCGTTGAACCTCAATTTTTAATATTCAATGCTCCAAATACAAACGTAAATAATTATTATTACTCTGTTGAAGAATCTATTGAAATATTAGAAAAACTGGTAGCATTTCAATTTTATAATAACATAAAGCAAATCAAATATTTTTATAAATGTTTATTCGATGTTATTGATAAGAAGGTACCTAAAAAAAATACTATTTTCATATTTTCTCCTCCAAATGCAGGCAAAAATTTCTTCTTCGATGCTGTAGTTCATTATTGTATAAATTACGGACAAATGGGTAATTTTAATAAATATTGTTCATTTCCATTAATGGAATGTGTAGAAAAAAGAATAATACTTTGGAATGAACCATGCATGGAAGCATCAGCAGCTGAAACTTTGAAATGTATATTTGGTGGAGATACATGTAACGCTAAAGTAAAATATCAAGGTGATGCGGTTATAATGAGGACACCTGTAACTTTTTTTAAAAGTATTAACAAGTGAAATGTTAATTTGGACGCAACCTTTTCATAAGAGACGCTGCAATTTTTATCAAAAAAGGAAAGAAGCTGTACAACATTAAATTCTTTGGCACTGGAGAAACGTCCGGGCGTGTTCATGTAAAAGATATTCATGACTACATCAAACATAAGAACAAGTTTGTCACTCCAGTAAATATGGCTCATAGAAAGTTTTTTAAAGAAGCGGTGGACGAAATAGAAGCTGCGTTATTAAATAAAACGTCAACGCCATAGGATGATGATAATGATGACAATGTGCCAAAAACATCGTCAACGGCCTCCGAGGCTGGCATCGTCGAAAAGAATGCCAACATCAATGTTCGAGTTACTCAACGAATATTGGAAAGTATTGAAAGAGATTTCAATACTGCCATCGCCAACATGGCAAGCTTAACAGAAGACATCAAAAGAGACAGGAAGTTCTACGCATACAAAAATGAAAAGGAATTATTCCCGACCATAAAATTGCTATGAGAGGAATATTCCAATAAATTTATCAAAATGGTTACGATGCCTGTTAGCAAATTCGAAAAACTGCTGGAATTGATTTTTGATAAAATAGCAAACTACTACTCGCGGAGCAGAAGCTCGTAATTACTTTATTTTACTTGGGAAGACCAGTTACTATCTAAGATATGGTGAATTACTTCTTTCTTAGTTGGCCATCGATAAAAAGAAGCATAATGGTTGTGCTCCGCGCAATAATTGAAACGCTGCCCATTCTTACACCGTCAACTCCTGTCAAATGGCAGGAAATTGCAAACCAGTTCGAACAGAAATGGCAATTTCCGAAATGCGTGGGTGCCATAGACGGGAAACATGTTATGATATTGAAGCCAAAAAAAAATGCCGAAAATTTCCTCAACTATAAAAGGTTCCACAGTGTGGTAATGTTGGCCGTGGTTGACGCCAAATACAAATTGCTGGTGGTGGAGTTTAGAGGCGTCGGCGCTCTCAACGACGCCTCTATTTCCAAGACAGCAATTTTATTGAAAAATTCGACGTTAGAAAACCACAGCCAAGAGAACTGGATGACACTTTGATGCAATAATTCTTAATTGGCGATAAAGGGTAATATTAATAATAATAATTCATAATAGTATTATTTTATTAATATTATACTTACATTACAGGTTTGTAAACACCGGAAAATTATTAAGTCCGTACAGGACGGAGGAAACCGAATCGAAAATAAACTTCAACTATCGCCATAACCGCGCCCGACATACAGTGGAGACCACTTTTGGTATAATGCGTCAAATCTTTGGAATCTTTGGGGCACCAATTCGCCTACAGCCTTTTGAGGCCAAAGTGGTAATGCAAGCGACTGCTGCGCTCTACAACTTCGTTAAGGACGATGTTTCTAACGGTGACTTCGTTAACGAAGAAGAAGAAAAAGAGAATGATGATAAAGAAGAAAGTGAGTCCAAATCAGAAGACGCTTCCGACGAATACGAAGATTTAACCAACGATACCGCTGAGGGCGAGCGGATCCGAAAAAACCTGTATTAAGTGAAAAAAACCTACTTTGGAAAAAAGCCATAATAGTTCCTATTCCTAAACCCTCTAAAGACCAAAAGACCATTATAAGCACCTTAGGCCAAAAAGTGAATTACCCTCGTTAGCCAAAGCCTGCGAAAAATTAGAAAGACTACAAAACAATTCGGATTAAATAATGGAACCCCCACTCGACTAATTGGCCTTGATTTTGAAAAAGCATATAACACCCTTTGTATTCTTTATATTCAAAACACACAATGGAATTCAGCCACAACACATATAGATTCGAAGGTATGTTAGAAATCAAGGCCACTCAATTTGCAGACGAAATTTTGAGTTGAGCACAAACTCAAATAATGTTTAGAATCAATATTTAACTACACAAAAAAATGGAAAATAAAAGTAAACAGCAACAAGTGTAAAGAGATAGCTATTGTAGGAAACAAGTTCCAAACTAAACGAAAAATTCAAAAAGTAACATCTCAAATTCAAGGACTCCTCAATAATGAACTCTTCATTAAAATTAGAAATTTCAAATATCCAAGCGTGTACCTGACCAAAAACTATAAATTCAATTATCACCTTAATTATACAAAAAATAAAATGCTAGCAGCCTATTACACTTTAAATTCCATTTTCTTTATCAAAAATATAAACGAAAAAATTAGACTCTTAGCCTACAAACAAATAATCAAACCAACAGCCCTTTATGCAAACCCAAATTGGCTACAGGTTTCCGAAAATCCAATAAACATAATTATAACTTTGGAAAGGAAAATGCTTAGAGCATACTCTAGACAATACCGTTGACCAACCAGCTTTAAATACTACAAAAATAGGCAGCTATACAACAAATGTAAACTTAACCCAAAAAATAAGGGACTAATAACATTTTTATAAAATTCTTCGAAAAACTTAACTATGATAATTCCATTACTCGGGAACCATCAAATCTTCTTCCCCATCCTCCCTCTCCATCTTTTAAGCCCGCATAAATTTACACTCGCATTGAGTACAGTAATTAAAAATAAACTTAAATTATAGTCAATACCAGAAAACAGGAAATTGGTAAAATAATTGTAGTCTTTGGAAAATCTGTTAAATATGTAAAGCTAAGTCATATAGTTTTAAAACAAGTTTGTACATTAGCTTACAAGCATAACTTGAAGATATTTTTATAAATAAAGGTACACCTGATAATAAGAATAATAATAATAATTTAGGTAAATACGGTCCTTATTTCTACACAATCCAATCTCAGATTGGAACCTTGGCCCACAAATTATTAAAATAGCGAAGAATATCTTCCAAATATAACGACAAATATATAATTAATCAGATAAGCAGAAAAAACTTGAAAAAAAATAGAAATTGACTTATCTTCTACTCAATTCATTGCATTGCAAGTCGTTGTTTTTTCACGTAGTGATCTATGCGGTTCTCCAGACTCTCTGAAAAAAAAAATAACATATCAAAAATGTTTTTAACATTTATATTACAATTTTTAATTTACCACAACGTTTCCTCTGCAAAAGTTTTTGGTATTGTCGTGGGTTTATGCATTCCTGTAGCAACAAAACTTGACTAGTGACAGGCAGCGTTTCAAATTCTGCAGCAAGTAACGTTTCTAGCGTATGTAAAACGTCGCGTATCATCGTGGATCTACAGGTTTTTAAACAACATAAATTAGAGACATAATGCAGAAATGCAATCATACTTACTTAACACTGAACTCTGTCCATTCGCTTTGTACATGCTCAATAAGCTTTTGCAAGTTCTCCTTATTATAGCACCACATAGTTGTGTCAGGCATGTGTGCTGCCGCCTGAACGTCATCTTCAACTTCAATTTCTAAGTCCTCACTTACGTCAGGTAAACACTTATTGCCGTCATGCGTGTCTGTAACGTCTTGACACTGATCATTCGATGTGTAATTTAACTTGCGCGTAGTATTCGGACGAAAATCGCAATGAAATAGATTAAGTGGCAGACCTATAGCAGGCGTATATTGTGGCTTGCTGTTGTTTGAAAGATTTTACAACTTTAGTTGCATTAAATTGAAATGAAAGCTAAACGTACCAAGGATTTTTTGCTACATCTAATAGATCACTTATCACAGTTGCATCCTCCTTGCCCTGCCCGATCAATAAGAGCACTGCCATTATGCAACGTATCTGATGCCAAAGAAATGCATTCGCTTTGATTTCCAAGTAAAACATTGTATAGCCTGCAAAATAAAAGAACCATTAAGCAACATTTTGATGCAACATTAACAAATGCTGACCTACCTGTACCCTGCTCTAACTCACCAGGGCAGATAGCCACACTGGCGGCAATCAAATTGCGTACATATTTTGTGACGCCATTGTGCACATCCATTTTACAAAAATTACGAAAATCCGCGTGGCGAACTAGCAATTGACAAGCGGCTTGCATAGCCTCAATATTTAAATCCCCCTTCGGAAAGTAATATCGATATGTGCGTGCGACACAATCGAAACGTGCACTATAAACCGGGCTATGCAATGGCATCCAGGCAATGCATTGTATGTTTTTAGGCAGTACACGATTCAGCAGACTACAATAATCAATTTCATTTTGCAATGCTACTGCATCATGTTGCTCCTCTGCGTGATATTTACTGCGCAGATCGATAGAAACTACCTGACAGAAGGCGCTTGGAAAGTGAAGATAAAGCAGAAAAAAATTTGATGATTATTCAATTTATTCAAAATAAATTTTCGCCATCGTGGTAGCATTCATACGCTTCCATTGCGCAAATCTTGATATCCTTACCTTACCTCTTTATCTGTGCGACCGCAGCGATGATAATTCGATGTAGATCGGGACTCAATGAGGCATGTGCGCTTAAGCGCCTGGAATAAGTGATATTCTACTGGTGCAAAAAAAAAACCATTATCTATAATTTCCTTAACATTTTATAAGCACAAACCTATTGTGTCATTTGAATCCTCCTGACAAGCATAGCCCTGATAGTCCCAGCCGAAGTAAAGCAACTTAAGCAACACATGACGCTTGTGTGCGCTGAAGCACATATCGTACATATTATACATTTATTATCTTGGTCAATTTTCTTTTAGACTTACCTGCCCCAATCAAATTCCCTTTTTTTCGACTGTTTGCACGTTCTCGTTTCATCACTTTTGTTTGCAGTCTGCAATTCCTGCATAAGCATGATATTTTCGCCATCTTGTTTGTCGGTGTTAAGTTTCTTCTGCAGAATATTTTTTAATTGAAAATTATATGCCTCCAGTTGCAAAATTTTGTCTATTAGCTCCGCTTTGCTCAGTTTTTCGAGCTCTTCACGCGGCAGACCCTTCACACGCTTTTTAATCACGACTTTTGGCAAACTTGTTGCACTCATTTTAACTAATAACAACCCTAATAACAAGCTTCTTTCAAACTAGCTAGCAAATTGATTGTAAATAACTACAAAACACTGAAGCGACAGAAGCAGTCATGAACAACGTAAAACCGTCTTTGTTTTTGCTCACCGGCTCACGTGAGAATGCCGGTTGTTGTATTTTGCAACACTAATACCGACTACCGAGTACTTGAATCTATTAATGGTTTTAAGCCAGAAAATGTATGTATAAAAATACTTTAATAACAATATCGTTAGTTCTTTTTTTAAGTGATCAAATTTGGTGCTGCCAACCTGGAGTCTGCGCACAGTTCGACAGCATTGACAATATTTGTAGATTCCACAATCAGCTGTTTACTACAAAACAATGTAGATGAGGAAAATATCGTTTAGTTCGTCAGCCAGAAGAAATTCTTGAAGAATTTTAGTTTGTAGTAAACAGCTGATTGTGCAGTCTAAAAACATTGCCATTGTTGTCGCACTTTACACAGACTCCAGGTTGGCAGCTCGAAATACGCAGATGCAAATTTTGCTGGACAATATTTACATATTCGTTGAGCGGACAAAATTTCTCTCGCAATAATTATATTAAAGACGTAATTTGTGAAAAATAATACAAAAATTACTTAGAAATCAACATGCAACGCGAGGAGAAACATTTGGAATTAACTCTTGAAGCCGTGCTTATGCGACTCAACGATCTGCGCATAGCAATTGGCAATATGATACAGAAACTCGAGCTGGAACATGAAACCATCAACTGGCCTACGTTTTTGGATAATTTTGCACTCATATCAAGCCACCTTACTGGTCTCACAAAAATACTTGGCAAGGATCAATGTCCACCACTACGTAATCGCACTGTATTACCACTTATGGTCTCATTGGATCGCGATGAGACACTTGTGCAAATCACAGAAAACCGTGTACCGGTATTTTCGCACGACATTGTGCCGGATTACCTGCGTACGCGTCCAGATCCAATCACCGAACAGAAAATGTTACAAAACGAACAAAAAGCAGCCAACCTGACGCCTGAAGCCGCCATGAAGCAAGTCACACAGTACAACAAAGTCGTCTCACATGTACTCGATATGGTTAGTAAAGCACGCGAAGAATGGGAAATGGAGTCAAGTGCACGCGCAGGCATACAGCAGACTAGCTCCATGGCAGACACACAATTACTGGTTGCCGCCGTAGGCATGGGTAAAGGATTAAAAATAGCTATGCCAATGAATGTGCCGCTCGGTGGTCCAGGCAGCATGATGGTGCCACCACCAATACGCGCTTCCTCGCCTATGGGCCAGGCTGTCAGTCCGGGCAGCGTTAATCAAATGGGAAAGGTACCCTCAGCTCTTAAAACGAACATTAAATCAGCATTGCAAGTTCACCCGTTTCCGCGTTAATATCTACAAAAACTACTGTATCATAAAACATTTTTGAAAAACAATTTTGTAAGTTAAATCTAGTTATACGCATCGTTAGTTAATAAATTTTACACTTTAAATGGGCTTATGCCGTACATTGCTAAAAAAAAAAATTATTTCAACAGAGTGGTTTTTTATGGAAAGGCAGCTTAGACAGCTTTAATTCTACAATCTTCGTGGATGTTTAGATACTGAGAGCACGTTACCAAAAGCAAATATAAAGGAATAGTATTTGATGGCCGCATTGAAACGCTTCCAATATGGACGACTGCTACTTGCAAACTTGAACAAATAGAATGGAACTAAGAAACCAACAACTTACCTGCCAATGCTATTGCAGATAAAAAAAATATAAAAATGCTTATGATTTGTTTCATATATGTTAATCTTCATTGCTTGCGTACATAATGAAAAAATCAAATATAATATAAATACTTAGATACTTTTACGATTGTTTTCGTTTTTTTTTTTTTTTTTTCAATAAATTAAATCGTCAACTTGGATGTAAAACTAAAGTAATTAGATAATCGTTTCGAATATTGATTTTAAATCGTATATAAAATTATTAAAATCAACGGAATGATTGTGGTTTGTGAATCTTCGTTTAGTAATCTTAAATAAACACAAGTGTTTCAAGTCAAGAACACGTTCAACATGTTTTAGTAACTAAATAACTGAGAACAACGTTCAATTAGTTGGTTAATGGATATCTCAATACCAATGATAATATCCAAACAAAAGAATTTCGTCAATTTACGGTAAAATAATTTTCCAATAAATAATATTGCAGCTAACTGTAGCCTTGTTCGTTTAGGAAAAAAGAACACTAATCAGCAGTCTCGATATTTGGCAAAGCTCGTTGTTCTCTAATTAACAGCTCATGTATGCGTATATCGTCAGGTGTTGAAGTATCGATTAACTCTAGGCTCAACATAGGCGTAGTCATTGCGACATCTTGAAAGTAAACTTTATGCACAATAGCGATAAACTTTTTTCCAAGCGTAAGCTCACGAAAGCGCACACAATCCTCCTTCGACCAATCTGCGTTTTTGCCCTTTATGCCTGCAAAGAAATCATTTTATTTTATATTGATAACGTTAAGAATGTTACGTTATTATATATACCATATAAATTAGCATGCACAGCCATTTTGGGTAATTGACGCAAGGCCGGGGAGAGCGCCTTAAGTTGACTACTGCGTACGGCAGCCTCGTCCCCAAAGTCTGCGTATTTTATACGCACCGTTTCGCCAAAGTTCTGCAGCACGATGATGCTATAAATTATAAAGAGCAAAATTAAACAAAGTTCTTTGCTGCACACATTGTTAAATGCTAATGTACACGCACCGATGATAGAAGCCATCTATTGCATTTTTTGTAGCATATGCCTGTCCAATAGTTATGCTATCTGTTGGCACAAATTCATTGCAGTGCTCGCAATATTCCTGCAGCTGATGCATCAATTTACTCAATTGTGGGAATTCCTTGTATGGTTGCACCTAGGCACAGTGCAAATACAATCATTAAGTTTAGAATTTTACCCGCACATAGCCATTACTCACCATGAAAAACATTGGATTTGCCGAAAACGAAACGCGCACTTCAAAGTAAGCATCTACTGCCGGTATGGCTTCGAATTCTTTAAGCGTTGGCAAAAGCAAATCCTGCTCAGTCTTTATTGCACCGGCATTTTTACTATTACCATGTAATAGCATAATTTCCTGCAAACTGTTACCTGACTTAGTGGAACTGTGCGAATCGGAACGTACAAGCAAACCCGCATGCATAGGTGATTCATTGCCATTAATGCTCCCAGCAGTGCTTGACGCAGTGTTGGAATTGTTCATGGCAGCCGCAGGCACAGAGCTGACATAAAGAAGAAGTTTGCGATTGTGCAAATTAAGTGTATAAGCAATTTATTATTATACGAAATTCAACGGTTAAATAAAATAGTTAATCAAATGTTATATAAAATCTATATGAGAGAGATGGTTATTATTAATAAATGAAGTATTGGCTGATGACATTAGTTGTGTTTGATGATAGACTTGGGGTTACTTGTTGTTCGGCCATTGTCTGTTTGAATGAATTCTTGCCGCGAGCTATTTAAAACAATGATGATGACGTTGTAGCTATAATATGAATATAATACGAATTCTTGCATTAGTAACTTACCTTTCCAGCTCGTGCTCAATGCGTAATGTGTCATTTACCGCACAGAAAGCGCCAGTTTGTCCGCGTGTAAAAACTGTCACGGCAGGTAATTGATCCGGCGTAAGTTCATTAACTTTAACCTACCGACGTTACACACACACACGAGAACGATTAGCAACCAATTGCAACGCAACAATCAAGCTATGCTTACCAGTGCCTCACAGTTCGGCGGCAATAAGCCACGCATGCGCCCCACGGTATTCATCGTCACAGGCGGTATATCATGCAAACGCACACGCAATGCTTGAGGAGGATATTTACTTAATGCCATGCTCAAGGACTCTAAGCGAAATATCTTCGATATATGCGTACTACGCGTTCGTCCATCGTCAACGTAATACATATCGAAGGCCTCATCGCTAGCGTTATGCGGCTTCTCAGTGAGCATGCCGCGATACCAATGTGTCTCCCCAGTTGGACTGCTAGTGTTATCACAAATAAGAAATATGCTGTCTCTGTTGAGATCTGAAAAAGTTGCTTGATGCTGCTCGCGTTTGAATTTCGAAGCGACAATCAGCGCCATCAGCCGTTGTACATATTTCCAATCTTCATTAGGAATAAGCAAATACAAATCACCCGTATCGCTCACATGAGACACTAACACGGCATTACTCTTATGATACAACTTCAACTGAGGTAACGGGGTATCGGCGCATATACGCTGCAGCAACATTTGATTTAGATTCAAATCCTCATTCGGCAGCGAAGTGTCATATAGCACAGCCTGTATTTGTGCACGTCGCCCACCACCCGGCATTGCTGCGCGACCCTGCGCGCAAGCGCCATTCGCCTGATATTCGGAGGCCTTTGTGCATATTTTGGCGACAACAGACTTAAGCGCCAAAGCAGCATCCAGTGCTCGACACGCATGCGGATGGTCAACAAAATCCTCTAACCCATACAGCGAAAAGCACACAGCTTGTGCTGGCAACGATAAGAATGGTGGTGCACACATGTACAACTCATCGATTGGCAGTGTATCTGAATCACCAAAATCGACGAAGAAGCAATACGCTGTACCATTTTTCATATCCAACTCCTCGACACGCACACGATGCCAACAGTCGGAAATGCGCACAACATATGTATTATACTGATACAACGTTGGTGGTCGCAACTGCTGCGTAGACATATATCGCTCCAGGTCACGTGTCAAACGCTCGAAATGTTCGCTATACTCAGCGCCGAAAAGTCGTGCCCAAATCTCGACGGTTGAGTTGCAGTGCGTGACCAGCAAACTCCAACCGTCATCGTCATTATTGTACCAAGGTAGTGTTATGGCCGGCAGCAACATATACAGTGCAGCCGTGTTATTTGGTGTATGTGGCGGTGAGAGTGCGCTTAGCCCAGCGGCACCATGATCACCAAGTCCGCTAACATGTTCGCTTGCTGCCTGTGTGTTCGCGTAGATAATGACGCTGTTCGCTAAACTCTCCTCGAGTTTAAATTGATCCGAACTCTGTATGAGCGACCACCAGTGTTCAGGCAATTGTTGACCAAAAGTGTTCTCGAACCATTGCGGCATATTTTTCGTTATCACACCATTGGGATGCGACAGCAATTTCAGGTACAACTGTTGCACCAACTCTCGATCGCTGATTGTGCATGGTGGCAAATAATTACGAGACTCCGTCTCGCTCAGCTTTTCAATGGCAATCTCAGCTGTTTTCACTTTGGCCGACAGGCTATCCTTCGATTCAATTGGATAAGATGAGAATATTTGATCGTTAATCTTAACGCGACAATGAAACAGTTTCTTCGCTTCGAATACTTTATAATCGGGCGCTTCATAGCCACGAGTCTGACAATATTGCTCAAGCGAGATGATTGGATCTAATTCCGTATTGAAGCGATAGATGGTATTGAATGAGCTGTTATTTACATCGGTTGGAGTGTGATTTTGAGTCTATAAAAAAAATAAAAAAAAATTTTATATGAAATAAATATATATATATATATATAAGTGCGTTTCGCACTCTACTTACCATACGCATCAGGTTAAAACGTTGATTTAGCTCGGCATTATCTACGGGTGTCTTAGGTGGCGTAAGCAACTGCCGTGCCGTTTGTTTATCTTGCTTAACTTGCGGTTGTTGCTGTTGTTGTTGTTGTTGCTGCAGACCTGCATGCTCATTCTGCACATGCATTTTTAATCTATTCTGTACGGATAATGTTACAGTGCGGCTGCTGTTAGAAAATCCATTCACGATACCGACAGCATCCCCAGAAGCAGCGTTATAATCTGGCGCTCCACGGTTCCCTTCTGCATTTTGTGGCATAACTCGGCTGCTTGTATGTTGCTGTTGTCGCTGCCGTTGTTGATGCTGATGTAACTGCTGCTGTTGTCGGTCCTGTTGCTGTTGTTGTTGTTGATGTTGTCGCTCCTGTTGCTGTTGTTGTTGTTGATGTTGTCGCTCCTGTTGCTGTTGTCGCTGTTGTCGCTCCTGTTGCTGTTGTTGTTGTTGTCGCTCCTGTTTCTGTTGTTGTTGTTGACGCTCTTGTTGCTGTTGTTGTTGTTGACGCTCTTGTTGCTGTTGTTGTTGTTGACGCTCTTGTTGCTGTTGTTGTTGTTGACGCTCTTGTTGCTGTTGTTGTTGTTGACGCTCTTGTTGCTGTTGTTGTTGATGTTGCTGTTGTTGTTGATGTTGTTGATGTTGTTGCTGTCGCTGCTGTTGTTGAAAGTGCATCTTTGACTGCGCTTGCGCCTGCTGCTGTTGTTGCCTCTGATTAGCATTTGCTTGTCCCAAAATTGGTCGCAATGGCTTGGCTGCATATTCGTCGGCTTCAGCCGATTTTTGCATACGCTGTCCCGACATTTTCTGCTGCGGCTGTGGTTCTTCTTGTTGTTGTTTTAATTTTTCGTTTAGCTTATTACGCAAGTCGATTCTTTTATTCAATTTATCACGCAAATCAAATGAATTATCGCTCACTTGTTGGCTAAAATTGTTGTTTTTAGTATCGTTGTTGTTGTTGTTATTTAGCTGCAACGCCATTGAGTCACTGCTGTGGCAACCGTTGGCTGGTTTTCGGCTGTAACAAATTAAACATGTTCATTACCGATAAAAAAGAGTATCTTCTACATCATCGTTACTCACATTTCACTTTTAGGTCGCTCCTTCCACGAAAGCTTTTGTTTCTGCACGTCCAATTTAGTTTTGTTGCTGTGATCTGATTGTTGTGTCTCCTGTTCAGGCTCCGATTCCTTATTATGGACGCGAGCCGCACCTAGAACTTTTAACTTCTCTTCAATCTCCAAGCGCTTAGTCTCTAGCTCGGATTCGAGTGCTTTCTTTTGATCGGCTAATTCACGCTTATTTTGTTTACGAATGTCGTTTATTTCTTGACTAACTTTCTCCACCTGCTGCTGGTAATTTTTTGTCATTTGTTCTAGCTGTTGCTTTAGTTTGGCACATTCCATGCGTAGGATGCGTAATTCGCCCTCTTGTTGCTGCGACTGCTGCTGCTTTTGATGCTGCTGCTGCTGTTGTTGTTGTTGTTGTTTTTGCCTTTGTGCGTTGATATTGTTATTATGAGCAAGTCGCCAATTTGATTCATTGCCTCCACTGTTGCCCTGCTTATTGACACGTGCTGTTTCTGGTCTAGTTGTTGGCGCTGGGCGTTTTACATTTATCGAATTCGTTTTGCTCGGCTTTTGAGATCGTACCATAGAGGCAATATGTGCAGTTTGTTTATGAAATTTCGCGCTAATGCAGATCTGTAGCAGCAGTGAAAATTTTAAAATAAATATTAGCAAGAGTACTGATGTATATAAAGTGGTGCATAATATCAATTTTTATTCCAGACAACAAAAAATAAAATAAACAAAAACCCACATTAAATGCGTGTAATGACACTATTTTGGTTCTCTTTTTCGCTTTTATTGCTATTTTTGTTAATTTGTACTCAGTTTGTGTGTTGCTATAATATACAGTAAATATTTCAAGTGCAGTGTTGCAGCAAAGGCAGCATAGAGACAGAAAGCAAGAGAACAAGTCAAGTGCTCTTGCTTCACTTTCACCCCACACACATACGACACACATGCATATATGCACACTCACACACCACCATTAATGGTGTATTATACAGATTACATTTTTTCTTCTTTATAGAAAATATTTTTCGCGTAATTTCTACCCAAATGCTTAAAGCAGCATCTTATATGTTTAATCAATGCGACTGATTGATACTGCATATAAAAGCTGATTGATATTAAATTAAAGAATGCAATTGTTTACATTATTTTAGCACTGTAATCCACATAAAATTTATTAAGAGAAAACACAGCAAACAGCAACAAAACACGCGCACACGGTTAAGCGTACGTTCGAGTCCGTCCGCTAGGCTTGAGAGAACAAAACGAACTGAAATCGCAATCGAAAATGCCTCACTGTGAAAAAAGCTCACGAATATTTTGTAACACGTCGCCAAAACGCGGACGTTACGATGGGGCATATAGAGTGCGCAAAGTATCGATAGTCGCGACTACCGATAGTAGGCGATATTTTTCTCTCTATCTATTGATAGTGTCGATAATATGCCTTCATTTTTATTGCAATGAAATTTCAACAAAATTAAAATTATATAAGAAATCCATATGTTATAGGCAGTAAAAAAACCTTTTGCAAGTTTATTTAAAAATTAGCCCATAATTGAACTCCACCAACAACTTTTCAAACAGAACTGAACAACTTGGCGCTGTTTGGCATCACTTTGACAAGGATGCCAAGGATGTAAAAATAAAATGAATACTATCGACAATCAGTCATAAACCATCGATAGTCGCGATAGTGCGAAACTATCGGCAGTTTGTGAACTCTAGGAACATAGACTCTCTTGTTCACACTGCCACCAATACCCATTGAGTAAATGGTTAATCAAAACAAGAATGTTCGCTCAAGGAAGCTGTACGATGTGTTAAATTTTGCATTTGAGCTTAGAAAAATGAAACCGGAAATTTATTTTGCTTATAAAAATTATGAAAGAGACTAAGTAAATCTATATTTTTGAATACTTACCGAACCGTTAAAGTAATTGAAGGTAAATTCTCCCGTGGCCGCCAACATATCCACAGGCGAATTAAAACCCAAACGTTTATACGGCATTAGCTCGCCCTCGACATCAGAGTAATCTTTGATGATGTTCTTCACGTCAATAGGCGGCTTGCGCGAATTCACTAAAGCACGCACTATAGTTGCGACTTCCTTGAGCTGCTCGCTCTTGCTTGGAATGGACATGGCTGGAGATCACTAAAAGACAAAAAATAAACTTAAGATTCCATACAAATGTACAATTATCTGTGTACAATACATATATGATACTTATGATCTTTAATGAGTGAACGCAATTTAGCCGAGATAGTAAATGGAAGACCACGCAGCAAAAGCAAAAGAAAAACCGCATAAACGTAAGCTAACATCCGTCCAGTTGGTTCAATGTATTACCTGTTTCTATTAGTCACAAAACAATTTCAATTGTAACTGTAAAGACTAAATTGCTCTTAAACAGATGTTTAATAATAGCATAAGGCAAAGAGCTTTTAACTCAAATAATTCAATGCTTTTTGCGCAATATAATCAAATGATGAAAAAAGCGAAGCCATACTGACACAGAGCGATAAAGCTACAAAAAAAAAATTGCAAAATAACCTAAACTAACAAAACTGATTAAAAAATTGCAAATGTTTGAGAAAATTTGGCACAAGTTGAGCATTATAAGACGTAAGAGTACAGTATTACCTCGAAAAAAAGATTAATCGAATAAACAAATAAATCAAAAAAGTTTAAGAAACATTTACATTACTACGAAATGTGAACATCATTATGCATTGGAATGTGGATGCGTACACCCAGCAACTTTTGTGATAACTATTAAACTCGCATGTTCTAAAGAACTGTATTGTACAAATGTATTAAGTTCTACTTTGAATTTAAATTTGCTACAATTAAAAATGGTTTTGAAAAATTATCTCTGAGGTAAAAACCTATCCGACATGTTAAATACTCGAAAATGTTAACTTGCCGTGTATTTTCTTTCCACGTTTTCAATGTAGTACTGTACATTTTTTTGTGAACATGGCAAATGGAATGTGCGCCACACAAAAAAAAAAGCAAATACTGCTCTCTCTGCATGTCGAGCTTTAATGAAAGAGAGCAGCGGCATAGCACCGGCTACTAATTCCAATTTTGCCATAAATCCGGCGAAACATTGCATTAGCCACTTTGGCTCGCTGAGTGTTGACAATAACTGGTACCGGTACACTAGGGAGGACCGGTGGTATAATTTTATCAACAAAATATTTTCTTATTCTGCCGGAACGAGCTCCACGCAATTTCAGTCGATGTCAAACAAACGTACCCATAAAAGTTTCAAACAACAACCAACCTTGTTTCATATCATTGATATTACTATTACTAGAGAAAGCGCTCATTTTAGAAGAGCAACATGTTTCTACTTGTATTGAGAGTTGAGCGTAGTAAATAAACAAAACTGTGCATATAAAAACAAATGAAAACTTGCTGATACCTTGCTTTTTTTTATTTGCTTTTAGAAGCAAAAGTACGAGAAAAAAAAATTCACACAATACTGGGAAGCACAAAGTTAACTGAAGTTAAGCTCCGTTTGAGAAAAAAAATAAACACAAACAAATGAAACCCAAATAGTATGAAAACAAAGCAATGAATACTCTACGCTTCACCACTTTTATACCACGGACAAGCACGTCGTGCCTTTGACACCAATGACTACTGAAATGTGGAATTTTTGGGTCATGTTATGTGCACTTCAAAATTAAAATCATAAGCGCAAAAAAATAATTGAATGACCACAATGACAAAGATACATACATATCATATAAACAAATGGCAATGCACATATCATCCGATAAACGCATTGCACAGCTCAGAAAAATATATGTGAGCACATGACTTGCATATTAACAATTCAATTAAAAATTTACCAATTCCAAGTCAAAAACTAAACACTAGATAATTTTATAAATAAAAACTAAAAAAAAAACAAAAACCAAGACTAAACATTTTAAATAATAATTGCAAAAACAAAACATTAATAAATAAAATTGGTTCACCAGCGAAATTCAGCAGCATTTTTTAATAGTGTAAAAACACATCTGTGTTGATATTATAATACCGTTATCCATGCGAGAATGTGCATAAGCAAAAGCAAACTTATTACCCAAAAAAAAAAAAAGCCAAGGCATCATAAAAAAAAACAAATGCTACCTTTTTTCGTTTAACGGCACACGTCAAACAAAAAGTGTTCTCTGCTGCTATTGTTCACAATACGAAAATTGTTTTATATAAAAATTGGCGGATTGATTTCTTTGCCACTTATGCTAGCTTCGTGCCGAGCTGCGCGCGCAATAAAAACACTTTCGCAAGTACTTTCACATTTTTGCAAATCATTTGGTTTATGCAAGCTTGCAAATTTTTTCTGCAAACCTTTCAATATTTACTTACATTTTTCGACTGGTATAATAATATAATCAACAGATTCAGTCCCGTTTTTAACGAAATTCTCTTATAAATGTTTTAAGTTGGTGTCCTTACAAACGACTAAATCTCACTTTGACAATGTCTAAAACTACAATTTCGAAACTAGTCTTGGCCAACTAGATGTAATAAGAAATGGGCAAAAGAATTAAATTCGCCTTTACAATCGACAACATTTATCAAACCGACCAATTTGTGGTATTCACACTCGCACGATGCGCTTAAAATTTGGTGCAACCATGTCACAAATACTCGGAAACAAACTGACGCTCGAAGTTCGAACCAAACATTAATAACGGGAGAACAGTGTTGAAAATATTATGTGCACAAAAGAAAGACTGCAGACTAAGTAGTCGAATACTTAGTTACATTTCGATTGCCTGATGTTTGGACTGATTGAGAAAAGCAAAATATGAAAACGGCGCTAATGGTATTTTAAACAGCTGTGGCAGAGAGTTGCATTCTGGGGTTTTCCCAATAATCGCAATAAAGCACACATGTGTTTTCAGCCAACATATAAAATTGTATTTGATCTCTGTTTCAATTCATAAGCTCAAATGTATGTGATTTAAAATCACAAAAACTCTTAAGGATTCGAATGTCCACGTCAATTCTACAAAAAAAAAACGTACATAGATTCTAATATTAGAACCTGGATCATTATTGATTTATCTATATTTATATAAAAAATTAAGGGTTTACTTTTTAACCTATGGAAACCGATTTTCATGAAAAACATATAATTTGAAAGATAATTTGCCAATCTAGGTCTTCGTTTTTTTAATTAATATCAGTTCATAAACAAAGATGGAAACACGGTTTTCAATATTTCATAAAAACAACAACGAAAATTGCACTGAAATGTAACGCTTACGATCTTCTTACTTGGAAGCGAGGCATGATGACTATTTTTGCGAAAGCAGAGTAGCATATGCGCAACATGCTGCTCATTTTTCAACTGTATTTTTTTTCTTTTTTAAGGAATTTCGTTTACGCATGCCGGTAACACATTGCTGGTTGCTATGTTAAATTTTTCTTTCGCCTAACAAAGCAAAGGAAAACCCGGCCTGGCAGTGTTCATACAAAATATGTACAGGAACTTAAAAAGAAAAAAACCAAGAAAAAACAAAGAAGGTTTGCAGAGTAAAAAATCGTTCTATCTCACTCTCACGCTTAGTGCTTCTTCTGTGAGACTTCAGTGCAAAGTGCGCGCAGAACATTGGCATCCTAACGCCTAACCTTAGAACTTCTAAATAACAATTCCAACTAGTGAGACATAATTTTTAAGCAAGTAGTCGTTCAACGAGTATTTATTTTGCCTGACAAAAAGCTGACAGCTTTTTATCACTACGTCAATGTCAGTTATTTTTATGGTTTTTGAAATTGTTTTTAAAGCATACAATTTTTCCTCCGCTGAGGTTGTGGTAGTGCACTCAGTGTTTTAAAAGCCGATGCGGCTTCACCAACTATAATCGTCAATATGGAAAACGGTCAGTTTGGCACACAGCAAAAATATTAAAGTGTAAATACAAGAGTAGTCACCACTTTCACATGGTTCCCACACTACGAAACAACAACCAAAGGAGCGTTAGACCCATGGGGTATCAAGACCCAAAAAACCGATTTTTCGTTGTTGAAGAGATTATACCATAACTTATATTTATATGTTATGTTATATATATATAACAACCTCGGACAAGTTAATCGAAATGTTCGATGGTTGGTTAACTTTCGCGAGGAATGCATTTTTCAAATAATTTTTTTAAATTGAATTTTTTTCTTTGTTTACAATATTCATATGAAACTAACTAACTGGAGAAAAAAAATCTATGTATAAATATGTACATATTGCGAAGAAATTAGTTGCGCTAATTAACAAAATTGTAACAAAAGCAAACCGATGATGGGTAAATTGGTTTAAAAAAAGAAATCTTAATAGTCTAACAATGCGACAAACCGCTGTAGACCCAATTATCCGCCTTTTTGGTTTTTTTCATTCCTGCAAAGTGGGAAACCTTCCAGTCAAACCGTTGCGACTTTAGAAAACACATGTAAGCTGCTGAAGCGCAGTTTTCTTTTAACTATTGGACGCGCCAGTTACGGCGAACGTCGTGTTACGGAATAATATACAGACAAACTGAGAGAGAGAGAGAGACACACGTGAAAGCACACATATATAACGTGATAAAAAAGGATATTATATACTTTGAGAGTCTTTGTGCAAATAACGGACGACAATTGGATGCAATTTGCACACAAAGCGAATAACACGAACATTTTCGAATTCGTTTTATTGACGTTTAGTTTTCGCTTAAGTTTTTTTCAACTTTAGATTATTAGTTGTTTTGGTGTTAATTACCCGATTTTTTGTATTTAATTACGGCGCACCTGAGTTTCATCTCAAATAAGAATAACAACAAATAGAAAATAAATTTCAACCAGTGCCTCAAATAATAATGCTACATAAACGCAAACGTCACAAAAACTAAAATAAAACAAAGAAGTGCAATCTTAACAATAGAAACTTAGTCAAGTCGCCTTTGGAATGTTTTAAAAATTTATTACGTTTTTGCAATGTACACCGCCGCCTCACACAAAATGTTGTACGAGAAAATGATGATATTGATTTTATTTTACTATAACGGTTCTTATAATTGGAGTAAAAAGTTGTAAACAACAACTACGCATATTAACTTACAGGTTAGTAACAGTGCAGACCTTTCCAGCTACATAACTTTGGCGTCGCAACGCATTTCTGTTTTTGGCTTTGTTACAAATATCGATTATTTATATGTATGTGCGTTGTGCGTATGTAGATATATATACGTATATGACAAACATTCAAAAATATTCAGAGTGTGAGAAAATTGCTGTAATTATATTAGCAGCAACGACAATAATAACAATAACTGCTTATAGCAGTCAAAACAATAACAACAACAATAAGCAACAAATGTTTATGAACCCAAAAAAGAGGGTTGCCCACTATGCAAAGGGCAAATTCATGATGAATTAATTTTTTATACCCTGTACCAAAAAATATTAAAGGGTATATTAAAGTTGTGTAAATGTATGTAACAGGCAGAAAGAGACGTGGTAGATCCCACAAGGTACATATATACATGTATACTTGATCACCACCGAAAGACGAGTCGATCTAGCCCTGTCCGTCTGTCTGTCCGTCCGTCTCTATCAACAAACGCATCTCGAAAACGGTTAGACCTACAATAGGCATAACGAGGTTATTTTGTTTTTTTTTTCGATATTCAACCTATAACATATAGCTGCCATAGGAACGATCGGCGGAAAAACCACATTTCCTAACCAAAACCCTTTTGTTTTTTAAGATATCGTTTCCAAATTTTGGATTTAATCGTTATAGCTCATACCCAATCACATATCTAAATATTATGTATATCGGTTTACTATAACATATAGCTGCTATAGAAACGATCAGTCGAAAAATGATTTTAACTAAAAGAAAAAATTTTTTTTTCTTGAGATATCCTTACATAATGAATACAAAATATTAAAGCAACAAAAAAATATATTCAGTTTTGGATTGGGTATATAGTTTCTATAGTCGGTTACGCCCGACTATAGCCCTGCCTTTCTAGTTTTTTTTATCAATATAATATACTACTCTCCATCGTCTAGAAGTGACAACCTTTATTTTATTAATTCGATGATTGCATAGCCTTATAGCATGGGACATTATAAACCCCCAAACGACAAAATAAACATCTTAAAGTTGCCTTTATTAACTAGTGCAGTCTAGGCCGATAGCTGTCCAGACATCCATGTAATCGATTGCTGTAAACATACCTCGACCGTATGCTGTTTGTCGTTGGAATATGTTACTAGGCCCCATCGTTACCGACAAAGAAATTTTAATACTATATACACATACATACATATGTATGTTTGTATATATTTTTATATTATATCGCTGCTTATATAAAGTATAAAGAAAAAGCTAGACATTTAAAAAGTTATGACTTGTTTTTAAGTTCTTAAATATGTATTTACAATAATATATATGTATGTATATATATACTACATAATTATTTCTGGAAATCTGCAAACACGCAACCTTGCTACCCTCAATGACTGCGCATGCGTTGTGCAGACTGACATTTCTAGTGTTTTGTTTTGATAGTAAAAACATGCATAGGGTAAAGTACAGGCTGTTTCCAATTGTTTACAAATTCTTTTGACGTTTGACACGTGCGAATTATGCATGGTACGCATGTAAATATGTGCGTGGCATAGTCTGTCGTGGTGAGTAACACGTGGCAAACACCAAGAAAATTCTGCGTACGAAACGTAACCCACACATATCATGGCGTTCCTTTCAGATGTGTTTTTTTGTTTTTTTTTTTGTAGTCAATGTCAGTGAGGCACGTTTGCATTCCGGCCGGTTTCTCGATTTGGTTCCTTATTGAAATGCAATGCATACTGACGTCATCAGCTTTGCTTTGACATGGCTAATAAAGATTTCTCACTGCTGCAAATCGGCAATGAACTAGTTTAACAAATTTGTTTGTTTTTTCTTTTCGTCCTTTGGGATGTAATAACAAATTTCTTGCCTAGGTTCAGCCCATGCACTGACGTCACTAATAGTTTCAAGTTGCTATGAAGCTTATGTGGCTTGGAGCATGGGGTAACGGCCATGGTCAACAATTCTAAGTGCCGCCTGCTGTTTTTTTTTTTTTTTTCTTTACTAAGGCTGTATGCAATGAATTACTCAGGGATGAACGAAAATTGTTTTTAATTACGTTGCTAAATACAAAAAAAAAAAAGTTTTCTTCTTGTTGATGAAATGACCTTACGCTAATTTTAAATTTAAGGTTCTTTGTGCACAAAGTTCTATAACTTTGTTACGTTCGCTGGCCGAGATCATTTAAAAGCAAATGTTAGAATTATTGAACTGTTAATAAGATTTGAGCATGTTTGCGAATGAAAGTGATATTAAAGAGAATTAAAAATAAGGTTTCTTTATTGTATGACATAGTATACATACAATCCTTTTTTTTTGGGTTTCGAATGTGTTTACCCATATATAAAGCCACTGAATATGCTTGGCACACCTTTTGGTTTTTTTTTCATATTTTTTGTTTTTATTTTTATATACATAAGCAATTTACTTGGTCAGCTCGATTTCGATATAACTTGCCATTATTTTTTCTTTTCTTAGCAAAAATATAAAACAAAAAAAATATTTATAAAATCAAAGAAAACCTTGAACTCTATTTCAAAATT
Source organism: Stegana nigrithorax (assembly GCA_037044495.1). NCBI lineage: Eukaryota > Metazoa > Arthropoda > Insecta > Diptera > Drosophilidae > Stegana > Stegana nigrithorax. The sequence goes on from JBAMBQ010002605.1 coordinate 25,825, forward strand.
TATGTTTATTTATTTAAATTTTGTTTTGATTTTGTCGATTTATAACAATATGTTTTGTTGATATGTTTGCTCGATTTTATAATCATAATAACTTCAGAAATCAATTTGTTTAAAAATTCGTTTTCGTTTAGCAATCGGAAGCATCCTAAATCACAGTTTGCAATGCCAAGTTATTATTGATTTCACCTTAAATTTAAGGAATTCCTACAACAGATTTCCTATTAGCAGATTTGCATAAGAGTGTACATTGTATGTACCATATGTTCTTGCAAATCATTAAACAAAAACTGTTGCGAAAATCTTTTCGAATCTTAAGGCAGCTGTTTATTTGTTGAAAATATTATAATTTTTATTGTGCATGTAATTTTTTCTAAGACGCAATAAAGTCCCAAACCAGACTGTCTATTATTTCGACATCCAAGTCGCTCGTCAGAATTTCAACCACAAATAAATTTTTATTTTGCAAACAACGATGTGTCATTTGCATTGCACAAATTCACTGGCACTATTCATTGTCATAAACAAACATAAACATTTTTTATATGTTTATTTATATTGTACATTGTTTGTAGCAGACGAACCCTACGACAAGGCACAGTGGGATGAAAAGCTACAATTTTCGAATAAATTAAAAAATCAGTATATTAAAAGAATTTGTATATATATTATATGAATTTATTTTTAAAATTTCTTTACAAAAAAATTCACATCAATACCAACTTCAAAAAATAAATTGGCATTGGGTCATTAAATAAGTTTGTGCGATTTTTTGATGAGATGGCACCTTCCCAACCAAAAATTAGCAATTGGGAATACAAATAATTTTTAAAAACAAAAACCAAATCAGCTGATTGAAAATACAGCATATCGACAACAAATTCATGCGAAATTTAGAACACCAAATTTGAAACCGAATCGAAACTGAATTTTTCATATCGTACAGACTCAAAGTTGTTTGTTGTTGTTGTTGTGCGGAAAGGGCGAAAGGACGTCGCCGTATTATTATTGTTGCACTGTATTGTGGTATTTATATTATAACAATAAAATAATATTACACCAGCATAAATATTTGTTATTAATCACTGTGGGCAAATGAAAGCATTCGCTTATTTCATATTTTTTCAAACACTGGCTATTTTGCGTTGTTGTTGACCAAAAAGTTACAAGGTCTGCTTCCCAGAAGAGCTCAACTAAAAAAGAAATATATGTACACAATTATCAGGGGGAAAAAATATTTACATGCCTGTTTTGTATATGTATGTAGGTTGGGTTGCTTGGCCCACTGGACACACATACATACATACATATCTACATACATATGTAGATTGGTTTAGCGTTGAATATTTTTTGTGTTATTTTGTACCTTAACAAGTTTTTATTAATATATAGCTTTATTGTCTGATCACGGCACTTGTATGGCTGCGTTGGCATGGCAAGCAAACAACGCAAAAGGAAAAATAACCGTAATGGCCTAACACCCTTACTCTCTCCCACCCCAACTTCCCCACTCATAATCATCGTATAAGAATTATACAACAAGTGAACACGTTGATGTTATCAAGTTTATTGTCTTATTTTTGCAATTTTCACGTTTCGTCGTCGCCTGCTATGCCATCTTTTTTGCAGCTCAGCTGACATTTAAACTATAAACAAAATTTGCTGAACATAATAAATGCGCATTGGTTATACAAGCAAGTTATGTACATGCGAGTGTGTACGAGTTATATATGCACATAAACATGTATATAAAATTTGTATATGTATATATTTATGTGAGCATGTAAATTATAAATTATATGTATGACTGACAGATAAGCGTGTCTACGGCAAACAAACTAAGCGCAAGATTGGGGTAAATTTCCACTCGGATTTTTATTTACAAACAAGCGCAGGAAATCTGACATTGGAAAACAGTTTTTTTTTTTCTTTTTATTAGAAAGCTCAGCTCAATTGAAGTCATTGAGCTAAGACATTGACTGAAACAGTTGAAACCGATTATTAACGTATTATACAGTACTTTTTTAAAAGTCATGTCTTTCCTATTGCTCTGGATTTCAAAAGAACCATGCGGAAATTCAATATTATTGGGCAAGTTCAAAGTCTAATTAGATTAAGACTTAAAAAACGAACTTGCTCGAAGTTTCGTCATTTTCGAGAGCTGTTGTCTTGTCTGTTAGGCAAGTTTTTTACTTCAGTTGTATATAAAAATATGAATATTGATAACCTCTGACAGAAAAGCACGAATGAAAATACTATCAAGATATTGCTAAAGAATATAACAATAGCATAGATTATGCTTATTTTGAAACTTTCAACTTTCTTTTTATCCTACTGCTATGCCTAAAAAGTATAATATTATATTCCCTAAGATATACTGATTTAAGTGTTTGACCAAGGGACAAGGTATTTCTCGTTTCGGCATTGAAATCGATTTATCAAATACGTAAAACGTGCCGCATTCTCTTATTACCCTTAGCTTTGTACGTCAACATCAAACTCGCAATGTTCTCAATGAACTTCAATTGTTTTGCTATTTCACAACAAGGGCTGGTGTTTATTTACGTCATACGCATACAGGGTAAACAAGATAAAATTCTATAAGAAACATAATTCTGAAAACGTTATAAACAAATTAAGCCCAAGTCAAATTTACGTAAACAAGCATTACTCACACTTCAACATTCTGTGCTTTACTTGCACACAACTCTGCATACATAGTACTTATGCTCTTTCCTTCTTTTATTTTTTCAGTGCGTTTTTTTTCGGGTCGAGTCGCACCAAGGAACAGACAATAGTGGAATTAACATTAATTACGTTATTTTTTTCTGCTAACGACGTCACAAATAAATCGGAAGCCGGAAATTTAAGTTTTGGACGTTGACCCAAATTTTATTTCACATACCACAACGAAGCAACGGAGCAAAATAAAAAGTAATAACACCAATAAAACAAAAGAAAAATTACGAAAAAATATAAATCGTGACATAGATTTTATTCATGAATAAAAAAAATTGCACAAATACAAATAAATAACTGGTAAAGAAGAAGAAAAAAACCTTTCTCTGCGTCATAACGTATCGATAAGTGCTTGTCTAGTTGGCAACAACATTAGCCAGCAGCAACAATAATAGCGAGAACAACAATTGCCTTAAAAGCGCAGCACGGGTGGAAACGAAACCACAGCAACAAAAAGAGAGCGTAACGATAAATGCACTTGCTCGTGTGTATTACACATGTGCCTCGCTCGCTATAAATACAGGCTGTGCGAGATCAAGTCGATCAGTGTGAACACTTGTGGAGTGCGTAACAGCAGCAAAGCAGTCAAGTAAAATTTTTACGTGTGACTTTTAAATTTTTATTAAATCGCTTTGGTGTATTAGTTCAGATTTAGGAGTGCAAAAGCAAATCACTTCGATGTCGATTAATTCGCCAATATCAACAATTAACTCTGACCTGATTTAAACAGGCAAAAAAGTGTTTAATTTTTGTTCCTTTTTTTGTTTTTGTTGAACAAAAAACAAAAAAGAAATTTATAATAATAATAAAAAGCGTGTGCATAAGCACAAAAGAAAATAAGCAAACAAATAACGAAAATCAACATATAGACAAGACCAACAGTCTCGCAAGCAAATTAAAAGTGACTGTTGTAACCAGAGTGAAAAAAAACGAAAAAAAAAATAACGAAATAATACTAAAGCGAATATAGTTTTAAATTATCTGTGCACACATATATAAGTAATTATTTTGTTATAAAAAACATTTTCGCACAAACGCGCAATCAAAAGCCAAACAGCAACAAAAAACAGTCAGAAGCAAAGCATACTATTTATTGTGGCTTAGGCCGTTGTATGGGTAAGTTTAATGCTTATATATATGCTGCTTCACACATACATATTTTATTTGTTTAATTAATAAAATGCGCAATATTTGTAACAAAGAGTCTCGCCACTATGTGAAAGAAAGAAAAAAATCAGCTTCATGTGTAAGCGGTATTGTATTGTCAGCTAGGCACTGCATTGTTTTTCACATTAAAATTATAAACAATTGCTATTTTTAGTGCATTTCATGCATATGCGCCTAGCAACTTTTTGTGAGAAACCAAATTAAAAAAAAAAACAATTTTTAAATACTAATGCCATTAGTTTAGATAGCACTGTATCAACGGTTATAGCAGCTTTGTTACTGTCAAACATGCCCAAACAAACACAGTTTCAGAAGCACTAAAGCAATTTTTTAGCAGTCTACAATTTAAAAATATGCTTTCAATTTTTATTGTATGTTAATTAAAAATATGAGTATTATAAAAAATAATAAATATGATTCACAAGCCACTCTTATTTACGCTTAACATTAGGGGTTTATTAACGGCTTTAAAATCAAAATAATTATTTAAATGAAATGACGCAGTTTAGAAAGCATGTTTTTTCTCATTACCAATGCCAACAGGTCTTTTGATTATTTATAGAACGCTGAGCTTGGCAAACAAAAAAATAATAGCTAAATTAAAAAAAAAAACACAACTGCCAAGAGTTGTAATTTAAATCTATTTAAGTTGCTAAAAGCTGCCACAATAACGTTGTTATTATAGTACTTAGAATCATTTCTTATTCATATTTATTATAAGCATTTGCAGATAAGAATGCTGATAATCTTCGCGCGTGGGTATAGATTCTTACTAATTATAAAAATTGATATACTCATAATTTTAATTTATTGACTACAAATGTAGTCACCTGACTTGTGCATGTTTTACTTAAACAACTCACATCAGACAGTTAAAACAGGCAGCATCGCCTTTTGAAAAAACTGATTAGTTTATTTGACTGATAAGCAGCATAAATAAGGCGAAGAGGTACAAGATATGGCATTATTACTAATAAAAAAAATTTGCAAAGAATTAAAAGTTAGCTGCTGTTTCTAGGCTGATACGGAATTTCAAAAAATCACTATCGCATCCATTCATTCCTTTTTAGAGTATCTGATGTATGCATCAAAATCTATGTACTAAAGCAATTTTTGTTGTTCTTCTTTCTCTTTTTTACGTTTTGGTCTACAACAGAGCTTTCTAAAAAACCAACGATATTTGGAGACGAGCCGGACTTCCTGTTCAATCGAGCGCAGGACCGGAATAGTCTGCATAACGGATTTGCAACCGCAACCGCAGCAACAACATTAAAAACAATTACGCAAAACGCATCAGCAGTCAACATTCTACAATTAGATACATCGATCAATGATTGCGAAAGGGGCTATGTGCCAACGGTTGGTCGTTGGGGCGCCGAATGGCCAAGTTGACTCGCCGAAACCGGCCTGGACAACAAATGTGGCACTGATGCCGCCAAGGCAGGTGCCACAACATCTAACGGTTTATCGGCGGTATCGGTACGTGGAGTTGGATTGACTACGAACAAGACCGTTACTGAACAAGATCAAACCGAAAAAGCTCGAAAGAACTCAAGTTCGAGTACTATTTCGAGTGCGACAAGCGCGAGCTGTACTGATGATGAGGACACTGATCGTGATGAGGAAGATGACGACGATGATGACGAAGAAGAAGAAGAAGACGACGATGTGGTTTATGCCGCAATATCGCAAGATGTTGACACAACCACAGCAACGTCGACGTCGACGTCAACATCAGCTAAGTCGAAGCAATCAGCGTTATGCAAAAGAAATGATTTGACATCAATTGCAACAACAACATCATCGGAGCGTTACATTGGTATCGCTAAGCTCCTCGAGGAGCAACATCTTAGATGGCAAAAGACACAGCCGGGCTCACAAAAACTGCAACAACAACAAAAACAACAGCATCAGCAGCAACAACAACAACAACAAAAGCTGCAACACGAACAACAAACGCCCTGCGAAGAAGGCGCAACCGGTGGCAGTGCCAGCAATATTGAGGTGCAACATGATGACGACGATGATGATGACACCTCGACATTGGTCTGGACTACAGCCGATGGCTACAATTTAACTGCATACAATCAAATCAATGGTGTCTGGCCCCTAGGACACCCGCTGCCGCTACCTGATTGGGCCAACGATGAGACAGCGAGCAAATGTGTATTGCACTTTGATACGGTTTGGCAGTATGAGGATCTGAGTGCCATCATTGAGACGACGTTGCAGCGCATGCTCGAAGAAACACACTACAACACGGTCAATCTTTTCATTGATTTCTATCGTACCTTTAAGCGCACACGACGTTCGGATCTGAAGTCATTCTTTCAATTCTACGATCTGCCAATAAACAGGCGTCATCATATGTGTGTTTCATTGGCCTTCGAGATAATGGCACGTCTGATTAAGCTGTTTCCCATATTGGCGCATTATTTGTATGTCGTCTCGTGTGAGGAGCAAGTCGTTCAATTAGCCGATTACGTTGAGGTCAGCGAGGCATATGGCTTGAATTCTACACATGCCAATGTGGAGAAAGAGCACGCTATGGTCGCCATGCGTATTACAATTGCCGGCCGTGAGGGTGTGTTGATACTCGATCCGGGCTATCATGTCAGTCGTGCTGTGACTATTATGCTCGATCAAGCGTATCCGCATACTGGTGAGTAACAGAAAATGCAGTCCGACAGTGCTGGACACATTATATTTACTCTGTCCGTATTTTGTCAGGTTGGTTCAATCAATCGAAGGAATCACATTTGCAGCGTGATTATTGCTACAACTACAGTCCGCACAGCCATAAGTTCGTTGAGTGGCAAGAGCGTGAGTTGCGCGGAGATGAGGCCACATTTAAGACCTCATTGGTGTACATCGAAAAGGAATACATGACCGCCATTGACGTGACAGTGCGACGTAATCTCGTTTACAATTTTCGCTCATTACTCGCACGTGATGCCAAAGGACGCGTCTTTGCGGGCATCTATTTCCCAATTGTTGCGAATGTGCATGAGGCGCATCTGACGCTATTTTACGACGGTCCCAGTGAGCAACGTGTGCGTTTGAAATTAATGTTCAGTGTCTTTAGAAGTGCTAAGGTAAAGCAACGAACATATAATTTATAACATATTAAACATGAAAATTAATTGTTTTCATTTATGTACAATGATTTTAACAGTTGCCCGAAAATGTGCAGCAACATCTAGCCAAGCTAGCACCGCAGTTGAATATGGGACAGCGCGAGCTAACCGATCTATGCAAATCCCTTGCTGAGGTCGTTAATGACCAGGATTTCATAAGTCAGGTGCTTGTTATTAACGATGAAATTAGCAACATGTCAACAGAAAATTGACAGTTAATGCGGCATAAAGTTGATGACGTAGCCGCGGCCGTAAACGAGTCAGTAACAAAACCAACAGATCAAGAAACACCGTTAATGCCGGCTGCCAAGTTAATAACAACAACAACAAATACGACGACAACGTCAAGTGCATCAACTTAAGAAAGCAGTTTATAACAAAAAAACGAAATTAAAACAATTTTATTTAAAAAAAAAATTTTTACAATTATTAAAAAAAAAATTATTCAAAACACTTTAATAAATTAAAATTATTCAAGTAGCGCTTAGTTCACAAAAAAAAAAAACAAAAACAACAACAGCAATTACTCTTAACATATATGTATGAATATTCAAAATTATATACACAAATACATATTGTATACGTGCACTATATTACACACGTTTATTTACGAACTTACGTTTGAATTCGACTCAAATTATTAAATATTATAAATATGTAAACTCTTATATAAATTTAGACTTCTGCTGGACTATTAGCAATCATTTATTCTACTCTAACATAGAATGTGTTGGACTTAATAATATTTAATTTTTCTTTTGCTTAAGAGCACACTAATTGTTTAGTATATGTATGTATATGAAATATATATGCAGAATAAATATGCTTTCGAAAAACAAAGACTTTTTTATCATCTACGTATGTATGTATATATTGTATATCAAGATTATGTGGGATCAAGGCAAGGATAAACACAAACCCACACAGAGTGACAGTTACATCCAGTGTAGAATTTCCAAGTGTTAACCTATTTTAATTCGTTTGTTATATACACAATAGTAATATAATATCATGACAGTAATACTGTTGTTTTTCTCTCCTTTACGCTTTTTTTCGTTGAACGGCGATTTTCGATTATTTTGCATAATCATAACTCACCACTTGATCAGGCTGAGTGTCAACACCCCGTAATTCAGTCCCAGTTTCAATGTTTGCACACAGATACAAGATGAGATTGGGTTTCTTATGAAGAAATCCGGTAAATGGAGTCAGTGAATTTGTGTACTTTTCATTTTCATTTGTTTTCAAATACAATAATCAAAAGGGTAAAAGGGAATTTGAAAACTCTTATATCATTTTCAATAACAATTCAATCAGGATTTGAGCTTGTGCGGGCAGCTTGAGGCGCACTCAGGTAGGCAGGCAGTTAGGACATTTTTCTGGCATAGTCCAGACACACAGAGAGACTGTCGGACAGAAGACAGAAGTTATGAAATTTTCGAAATTTCATGCGTTCTGTCGATTCGACTCGACGCATCAATAAATTCAGTGAAAAACATTTGTCAAATATAAGGGTTAGTTAGAGTCTTCAGCATTCGACTTTGAGCATTTGTGCATGAGCATATATTTGTCATAAATTCTGAACGGCCTTTTTGATTTTCTGTGCATAACTTGTGGCAAACTAGTCAAACAACAGTAAAATATTCACAAAAATAAAAGAACATGCAGTACATTCTCTTTTGATTAATTATTTTAATTTAATATTTTCCGTTTTTTGGTTTTTTTCGCCACTTTTGCGACAACAAGAGCTGTTAGTGTGCACTTTAGTCTAGAAAAATTATAGTCAGAATAGTTAGTCTAGCAACTTTGCAAAAGTCGAGCATGAGCAAGTTCAGAGAGCATGAACTGCCTTCTTTAATATCTGTTGCAGTGGAAATTCATGCTATGCACAAGTAATGTCGTTAAATAAGTGAGAGATCTAGATATCTGGAATTATTGCTTGACGCGATCTGCATTTCAGAAAATTATAGATGACATTAAGTATTTATATAAACCGGAAAAAGTCCCTTCGCTCATTCAGTATTACTAGTCAAAATTATTCTGTCTGTTCGCCATTCGTAGTAACGAAATCGGCGTGTGGTCTGGTTCGTCTGAAAAATATCATCCCTGTTGCAAATTTTACCATTTAAGTCAAATTTCAGTGTTATCGAACTCACGTTTATTTTTCAGTATTGTTAAAGCTGGCAGAGCTGCTGTTTTTGTTGTTGCCCAATTTTCTCGTTATTTTTTTCTGTAGAGAAAGTGGGGAGGAAGAGTATTACATGAAGAAGTAGTGTAAATTACCGAAAAATAGCATAAAGAAAATTAAAGTAAATTTTTGCGAATACTGTGCTCGCGGAAAAAACGACAAAATGCCTGAGGATGCGAAGCTGACTAAAGCACAGAAACTGGCAGCTGCCAGAAAGAAGGTAAATGCATTAAACAATAAATTCGAATTGGTGCTATTGACCCATTGACACGTCACGGCCCCGGCGGTCTACTGCACAAACGGAAAATACCGAAGGCAAATATTGATTATTAGAAAAATAATGCAACCTTTCTTCTTTTACAGCTAAAAGAGTATCAACAACGCAGTCATGATTCAAGTGCAAGTAATGCTGCCACGAATGCAGCAGCTACCGCAGCTGCACTGACAGAAGATAATTCATCAACTTTGAGTACGGCAAGCAATTTATCAGAACGCTCTGAATCGGAATTGAATTTGAATGGTCACACACAGCCGACGCACTCAAGGCAAGCAAGTGGCAGCGATGTCACGCCCATAACTGAGTGCAACAACACAGCTTCAAGTTATTTCTCAACAACTGGGCCTGAGCTGGCGAACTTCTTTACGACGACTGAGCAACAACAAATGCTGCCACTCACAGGGCATCAATCACAGCCCATAGTTGAAGCACACAACACACACGACGCGAATTTAAATACTATACATGTGCTCATCACGGAGAAGTCGCAATTAAACGCGGAGCTAACAAAATTACGTGGAGTCTGCAGCGCACATGAATTAGATCTAGAGGAACTGCGCGTCCTGCACAGCGGCAGTCAGCAACGTATTGAAGAGTTGCAAAACGAATACAGCGGACAACAACGCAATGTAGAGCAAATGCGTAAAACAAATGCCGAATTGCAGCATAAAATTGCGCAAAGCAGTGCAAAAACTGAGGATCAACAAGCGCACATAAACGAACTGGAACACCAATTGACTCTACAGAATCTACGCGTTAATCAATTGGAGCAGCAGCTGACAGAAAAGTCGAACGAACTTGAAATGACGGCGCTGCGGGTGCGTCAATTATCTGATGAGACCACCATCACTACAGATAATCGTGTTGAGACGCTGACGCAAAATCAATACATGCATGAGCAGCAAATACGCGATCTGCAAGCCATGGTGCAACAGCTAACACTTGACAAGGAGCAGGCAAATACGCAATACCAAACTTATGCTCAGCATCTGAATAGTGAATTAGCGAAACTCAACGAACGCAATGCAGAACTAAGTGAGGATAATGCGCGCCTGCAAGAACGTGAACGTCAGTTGGTGGCACACGTTAGCAGTCTGGAGCGTGAGATTCAAAAGAATATACAAATGCAGGAACAATACAAGGCGTCACACGAGGAAACAAACACACTAAAAGTAGCAACTAACGGCGAGACAGTCAATAATGAACTAGCAGAGCTTAAGGAACGCCTGGCCGATAACGATTTCGAACGACATGAATATCAATTAAAAATAAAATCCTTGGACGATCAATTGCAGGCTGCGCATGCCGAAATGGGCGCACAAGCCGAGGCGCTAGACGAACTCGAAGAAAAACTTGCGCAATTGCAAGCGGAACAGCCAGATCAGACGAAATTGCTGGCGACCATGGAGTCCGATAAGGTAGCCGCGTCGCGCGCGCTGACGCAGAATATCGAACTGAAGAAACAGTTGGACGAGTTGGAGCTGCGTTTTGTGCAGTTGACCAATGACAAGGCGGAGCTCATGAGTAAACTGGATACGGAGGAGTTCACCAAACGTGAATTGCGCACAAACTACGATGCAATGGTTGAGAAGTTAAGTCTCATCGATGAGCGTTTTAAGTTCAAGGATGAGGAAATGATACGTTTATCGCATGAGAATATGGAGATAACGCGTAAGAATCTTGTTTTGGAGCAGCAACTTGATCGCTTGAAGCATTATGAGGCGAGTCCTTGAAGTTTTGTTGTTTGATTTAGTTGCTTAAATTAATACATTTTTTTCGAACTCTTTAACAGGTCAAAGATTATCAAATAAGTTATGCAGAAAAACCCGTTGTGGAGGCCACAGAGGCGTGTGTTAACAAAGCAAATACGCAACATTGTCAACATGAGCACGAGAATGAACATACGCTCGAGCAACGTGCTGAAACACAGCATGAACATGCAGCTGAGCATGAGCACAATCACGCGCCATTAAATGTGCACAATGACGATGGTATAGAGGCTACTGAAGCGGCCTTTACTGCAAACGAAGCGATACAGTCATATAAAATGCAAAGTGAACAGCACGTTGAGAAAAAACAACAACAACAACAACATGAGCTACATGCAAATGACAGCTCCAGTCAACTACCCACAGCGGAGGCCGTTGAAAAGCTACAGTCACGCTTTACAAAACTTATGTCACAGGTCGCTGACCTAACAGAGGAGAAGCAGCGTTTGGAGCATTTGGTGCTGCAGCTGCAAGGCGAGACGGAAACCATCGGGGAGTATGTTGCGCTTTATCAGACACAGCGGCGCATGCTCAAGCAACGTGAATATGAGAAAGCCGCACAAATGAAGCTACTGGAAACTGAGCGTGAACAGCTACGCGAAAAAATAACGATGCTGAATAATCTTGTGAGCAGTTTGGGCGTTGAATTACCAAAGAACCCTAGGGAAGCGGCCAATGCCGCCGGACTAGCGGTTGAGCACACAGCTGAAAGTATGCCATTACATGTAGAGACGTCTGATACAGATACGCCGACAACAACTACGACATCAACCTCTGCCTCAACAGAGGAGCCCATAGCCGTGTCCAACGAAACGACAGCGCACACAAATCGCCTGCTGAATACACAGGGATCGCAAGACATTTTACATAAAATACAAGACATTATAACTGAAATCAAGGCAGATACGGAACAGGAGTTGCCTACGGTGCAGCACACGGTGGATCACTTGAATTGCTGTCTTGGCAAAGTTGAGATTGTTTAAAGTCGTTAAACAAAAAACTACCTTGCTATGTATATATTACAAATAAATCTTAAGTCAACTGTTGCCGCCGCAGCGCAGCGTAAAAGACTGCGGCATACTTCTATTAAATAATATTTAAGTAATTTAAATTTAAAGTGCAATTATTGTCACGTAAAAGTAAAGCCACGTGCCGTGCCGCCGTTTTCACGTGCTCAACCCACAAGGTTCTAACATAAAATTTTTGATATATTCATACGTTGTATAATTGTATGTGCGTAGTAAAAGGCCAAGGCTTAAGTAGTTTCCATGCCTGAGCTTTACCTACGAGCTTTATCACAGTTTCCAAAATATTTTAAACTATGCCAATATTTCGCGTTATTCTTACATATTTGCATATTCCAAATAAAGTTTGCAAAACTAAGAAACTCAAAAGGCGCTATTATTATTTTTTACAGCTGGGCAATAACCCTGCAATTGGTTTTTTTATTTTGCTTTATAATAAAAGAAAAGTATAAATTATTAAATAAATGCAAATTGTATTTTCATCGCAGCGTTGTGTTCGTATCGTTGCGTAATTTAGAATGTAAATTAGGTTCCTTCAGCGATCGCGGGCGGCATGCGCGTCTGGGCCTGCTGCTGGTCGCTGGTGTGCAATTATATACCGATTTGTTCTCATCATTTTCTGTGGCGGATCTATTTTCACGTTGTTGTTCGTTAGGCCGTTGCGCTGATTTTGGTGTGCTTTTTGGCAGTTGACTGTCACTGAATTGGCTAAAATTTAGCACGCTCGAACTATATGGAGATTTGCTAACATTTAATACATTCTTAGATGGCTTAACGGGTGTCAGCGTGTTGTCTATGCAGCTGCCATTGAGCTGTATTGTTGGCTCTACTAGTGTGCCATCCTGGATGTGTCGCATTGGTTCTATAGTCGACAAGTGCTCTTTAGTTGTCGAATTGTGCTTATCAGCGCAACTAATTTTTGGCTGCTTACAAGTGGCATTTAGAGTTAAGGCCGACATAAACTGATTGGTGACATCACGCAATGCTGCATTCGTTTCTGCACTGCCAGTTGTGCTTTTTTTTACTGGAACACATTGCCGTGTAGTCTTACGCACCTCTGGCGTTTGTTGTATACTATTATCTAATTCAGAATCAGTCAGCTCCCAAACTGTATTATCATATTCATCGGATTCAGTTTGACTGTCCGCAGATGTTTCTTCGTCTTCGTAGATGGAATACAACTCATTGGCGTTAGTTGGTATTTGTTCGCTGCATGTTTCGGGTTCGTCAACATTTGGCTGCTCTGTGATCGCATCATTTTCATCATTACATGATGGTAATGGTTCTTCTTCTTCATCTGACTCGCTATCAATCTCATTCGTCGGAGGTCCATCGCTTGTGGCTAATACTGCTGTTTCTGTTGCATGCATTTCTGTTATACTGCCAGTGTTTCGCTGTTTTCTAGGTGAGTGTATCAATGAATTTCTTTCGCCCATGAGAGCATTCGATTTTCGAAATTCCTCGTAGCTTCTTCTGCAGCTAATTCGATGATTATCTACCGTTCTTCTGTAGTTACTGATTAGTATAGCCGTATCAACACTTCTACTTTCTGCTGCTGCCTCAGTAGATTCTTCTTTGTCATGGCTCATATTGTCTTCATTGTATTCACCCTTGGTGAACTGTATATGCACATTGGGGTCAACACTTTTCAGCAGATTCTTGCATACGTTCCGTACACTCTCGGTATAAGCTACCTTTAACATCATACGTTTATGATGCTCCTCAAACATGCAGCTGCGTAAATAGACGATAGTTTTCTCGTATGTCGCTTTTTGCTCACGCAACTTCTTCACTTCACATATCAGCTCGGCATTTATTAATTTATAATCTGCCATACTTATTACTACTCATAAAAAACATAAAACAATTCTGCGATTTGATGTAAAATGATAGCTACAACAATCTGTTTATCGAAGCCTGTTTTATAAAATTGATAATTTTCTAGTACTAATCGTGTGTGAATGAGAAACAAGAGTTCTTGCTGTACAAACTATACGTTGTCAATAACACTAAAAGCAGTACTGAGCAACGTAAAACCGTCTTTATTTATGCTCACGCGAGTTTCTTACTGGCGCACTCGGGGGGTCGCTCCCATCGATGTTTTGAGCGTAAGCATTAATACACCCTGACAACCCTTACTAAACTCATATACGAAGTGGCTTGTGTACAGTAACACACATAAAAAAAGTGCCGTTTAGACTTTGTTGTAAATGCTTTTTTGTAAAATTACTTTTTGTGTATTTAAATAATTATTTATGATACACTTTAAACCTTTACTATTGTTTCATCCTGCCATTAACCATTCATTGGTAAGGTTACATTTAGACTAATTCGACTTGGGCTGCATACCGGTTATATATAAGTATGATTCAAAATAACCAATGACAACCAGGTACTCGTTTGTTTCATACGTCACTATTCATATGTTAATAAAATTTATACAAGTGGTGTGAATGCGCGAAACCTCACATTGCGCTTTTAGTAAAATAATTCCCAATTAAAAGCTAAAAAAGAATTTTAAATCGTTTAGAATTAAGTAAATTGTGTTAAATAAAGTAAATGGAAAAAAAGAAGTAATTGCTAAAAGTGAACGCGCACTTCACATAAACGAACACACGCAGCAAATCGACAATAAAGCAACGACAAAAAAGCAAAAATGCGAAACTAAAAACTTAAAGTGCACAAAACGATGTGGAGCAAAAAATAGTTTATAAATATATATATTTATGTAAAAAATACATGAAATATATTACGCTTATGCTAAAGCAAAAATCTAAAAAAATTTATGAGTAAATATATAATTTTTGAAGAAGTTGTTGGCTGGTTTCTTTATTTTCGCCATTGTCAACGTATGCACTGCAAAAAAAAAAAATAAATAAAAATTGGGCATGGAATTAAACATTATTAGTTTTTTATTCTTTCGATTTTATAAATTTGGCAAAACATCACCCACACAAAATACGCGATAAATAAATAAAATATTGGTTGACAACTCAACAAAGTTGTGCGCTTTGCTAAACCAAATTTAAAATAAAAAGAAAAATACGAACGCGACAACAACAAAATACAATAAATACATTATTTAATTGCATTTCTGGCGCCGCTTCAGTCTTCCAACAACAGTAGTACGGATCGCCAAGACATTTTTTTTTCTGTCATTAGCACAAAAACGGACCGCACTAATTTTGTCTTACCGTAATATTTTGGTCATTAAACAACAAAGAGAAAAAAAGTTGCGCTTTTACTGTTGATCAAAGCTCATCAAAAGAGCGTCTCCACCTGCTGCTGCTACAACAGCGTCACTGCGGCCAAAGTAGTTAGTAACAACGTTTCAAGGTAAGTTTGTTTGTAAATTAACTTGTTTTAAGTCAGTTTTCTGTTTTTGTTGTGATTTGATTTTTAGCCTTACTTATTTTGTATGCTGTTAATTGTTCTCGTTATGCGAAACGCACAGACAGATGTTTCTAAACACACAAGATTTATGGCTTTGGCTCGGTTCTCTGCATAACTTGCGAAATCGAATGCTAATGTCTCATAGTAAAACAAATCGCATACGGTATAATTTTATGCAAAGCACAAGTGAATGGAGAGTCACAAGGTTTATTTAATAATTCTTAAAGTTAACTTGCTAGAAAATGTACTCAGTTACAGGCATAGAGGTCGTTTCATATGTAAAGTCATTTTCACAATGGCCAACTATTTTAGGACATTTTTATTCGGCGATTATGTTTCTATTTATCATCTCTACAGTTATTTACTAGTTTGATTTATTTATGTTTTCTGATATCGCAGCTCATTTAGAAAACTTACTTTGGAATATTTTAAAAGGAAGTGTGTGTGTTTTTTTTTTTTCAAAGACTGTTTAGGCAACCGCTACTTATAGTGGTGAAATATTAATTCCGATAAGAAACTAAGTCAAACGAAATTCAAAATAGAATTGTGTTTATTAAGTTCAACCTTTAAAAAACATTACGATAAAATGTTCGAAAAAAAAGCTTACAAGAATGTCAGCAAAATTAACGGCATGTACGCCTTAACGCAATGCACATTAACTAATTAACAGACAATCGTTTGCGGTCTTTTTGTGCTAAAATTAAATGCTCAAGTCAAGTTACAAAAGATAAAATACAATAAAAATTCTCCAGCTGTAATGCACGTTAAACACGCGCTTTCTGCTATTGAGGAATTTGCCATAAACTAAATCAAATGCCACTGGATACTTCCGTACAGGCAGCCGCTGGCACAGATGGTGTGGAGTTGCCTGCTCGCCGATTGTTACCTCTGCTGCAAGCATATGCCTTATACGTGCGAAGCCAGCGTGTAATCAGCCTGTTTCAAGCGACGAATATATAGATTTATTTATGTCTATACATATATACATTAATATATCTTATCTTATCTCACTTCAAGTATTGTGCTTTTTTCGATTTGGTTTTTATTTTTTTGTTGTAAACTTTTGATGTCGATACAGTTGAGAATTAGTTGCGTTGTCGATATCTTAATGAATAAACTGGATGGGAGAGTTGACAAAACAGACATACATACATACTTGTGAAAACAAATTTCTGTACTTAACATTTAACTGCGAAAAAGTGGTTTTGCAGTTGATGTTTATTGAATTTAATAAAAATTTATAAATCGATTTAACTTTGGCAGAAAAAACGACTGCGTGGGTGCAACACATATGCCAAATGCTGCAATTAATTTTACCATACTGTTTTTCTATGCTGCAATGCAAAATGACAAACAACATAGTGATACTTAATAATCCGCATCCTGTTGTTCTCGTATGCAACAATTGACATAATCCTGCGCAATAAATTGATTATGAAAATCCTGTCTCGCAACATGCAAGCAATTTCCGGGTTGAAGGCACTGCTTTGTAAGCCATTTACGTATGCATTTACATACATACATAGACGAATACATTGTGTATACGAACACAAGCGGATTTAATGCTTGGTTAAATGCAGTTTGCCTGAAAGTATGCAAGAGTGTTACACATATTTTCAGGCTGTTACTTTTTGCTTAAAAAAACCTTAAAAAAAAAAAAATTACCTAACGAACGTATATGCACTAATTATACAAATACGCGCATAGTTACATATGGCAACTCTGATTTTTTTTGACGCATACTGCCGCCTGCATTTAAAACTTTACTTCATTTTGCTTTTAAATCGCATTAAAAGTGCGCAGAAAATAAAGAAATCGTTGACTTGGTCGTTGTACTGACCTATAAAAAGTGCAATGTACCTAGCTGACAAATAGACTTGCGCTTATGGTTAGGGCGCGAGTGATGACAGCATTGTTGGTGGTCGTGCTCATATACATACATACATAGGTATATATGATTGTAGGCGCGAAAAAGTGTTAGACTTGGCGCTGCACTATTTGTTTTAATACAATAACAATAAACCAACGTAATGCCAGCCAGCAAATATTTGCTGTCACAGTTTTTTTTTTTTTTTTTTTTTGAAATTGTATGTATTACTTAGCATGTATAGCAACTCTGGCATCATGTATATGTATTTTTATGTTTAGTGCATTTATGCATGAAAACGGTTTTATATGCTACATGCTTGTAAAATTGCTGAAGTGTTTATTTCCTTTCTTTGAGAGTCGTTTGCGTTGAAACGTCTATTGTTGATGCTCGCTTTGTTGCCTATGCATTTTATGCAGTTGTTGTTAAGGGTGCAAACGGGACATCAAAAAGTTTGCAACGGTTCAATGTCAATACCCTGACGTACTGGTATTTTTTTCTTGTATATATTTGTCCTCCCAATTTTTCACTCTCCTGCATTGTTGCAGGCAAACATCTATTGATGAAACATACATAGCTGTCATCTCTTTTACTCGTCTACATAAATGCGCGCTCACCGTAGCAAGCATTGAGGTAGGCCAAAAAAAAAAAAAAAAAAACAATTTGACCTGCTAGGTAACTCTTGACAATGTCATGAAAGGCCAATTTGACTGTCAAGTACTTTCCCCCAACTTGATTGTATATGTTTTTTGTTGTCGCTTCTGCTGCCGCTGTTACCCCATGCATTGTGCAGTAGCAGCCGCCTTTTTGTTGTATAAAAACAACAACATGCTCAACGTCAAATTGATGATTTCATTGTTGCTCTGCATGTGCACTTGCCGTCAATATGAAACGCATAACTCTCTTTCTCTCTACACTTTGCTTGCGCATATGACAAATGTATGCATTCCTAAATACCGTAAATCGTTGTATAATTTGTTGTTAAAAAAAAACAACACAAATGCAAATGTCTACATCATCAGCAGCATCAACATAAGTTGTTTTTGGTCGTTTTTTTTCATGTACTTCTGCTGCTAATATACTTTGCACCAGCAATGATGTATGCACTTGCTTCTTTGTGTGTGGCAATTTGGTTGCAAACAATTGATCAACGACTATTTTATTGTTGTTGTTTGTTGCTATTTACAAAGTGCACTTCTTTTTCTGCTGAAGTTTACAACACTGTACACTTGTGTGAAGCACACTTACAGCACTATTATATCGCATTTAACCTGTTTTATTTTTACGAGTGTTTTAAGGCCGACAAGTAAATGTAATAACAGTTTTAAAACACGAAACAGGAAAAACATGCTAATGCTAGATTTTGCAAACTTAAGTCAGAAATGGCAGTAAGACCACTGAAAATTAAAATTATTGTCGAGAAAGCGACTACTAAATATTTGTAAGCATTGAAAAATTCAACGGCACATACAAACCATCAATTGTCGTTGCTAGGTAAAACAAAACCATAGCATATTAAGGTTGCTTGCACTGAGCCAACATAATTATTGCAGTGAATTTTGTGCAACATGGGTTAAACCATCACAGAAAGCAAATAAAACAAGTGTTCGAGTTTATTTTTGATTTTTCTCACGTTTGCAGACACAATAAATAAAATTTCTGAATGTCTGAAGTCAATAAACATTAACTTCCTTGTATTTCGTGACTCAACAAAATCAAGCAGAAAAACACAGAATTATGTATGTATGTATGTATGTATATACATACATAAGTGTATATTAAGCCCCTTTCCATTTTATCTTTACATTTTTCTCTCACATGCTTGTCACCTTTACTGCAAACGTGTTGACAATTGATGATGACTCATAAAGAGATTCATGATCGTTGCTGCTGCGCTGCGTCATTTAAACAATTTGTGCTACATGCTTGTGTATAAAACTTGTAATGCTGAGCAGTTGTTGTTGCAGCTCTTGTCATTGCGAATAATATTTGTATCGATGCTTTATATTTCTTTTAACTGACTTGCGCGCACACTGTACTTAAACCGCATTTAATGTAATGCATACAACTTGTTTTTTTTTTTTTGTTTTATGCCCGCCTAAATTTGCCGCCACCCGTCAGTCATTTCCGCTAATAAGCGCAAGTACACATAATCAACAAGCGACTTACGTCGTGTAGGCTTCAAATTACAATTGCTAATTTTTTTGTAAATTAATCGAAACGCGCACATAGTAACAACAACAACAGCAAAAAAGACAAAACAAATTTACAAATAAAGATAATGCAGCCAATGTAAACAGATGCTGAAGGTTTTTTAACGGTACTTGCATACACTGAGCTTGCTTATTTATTATATTGTTGTATAATAATACCGTATCCTATTCCTTTTAGTTTTAGTTTTTAGTTTTATGCAAATTTGAGGTTTTTTTTTGTTAAATTTTATAATTTAAACTGTAATTTTTTGAAATATCAATTTGATTGTGCAATATACATATATTATATGATTTTAAAATTAAAGTCGTGATGGTTCCAAGCATTTTGGCATTCACAACGAATACAGTTTATTGCACTTTGCATGGCAAACAAACGATTCACATTGCGTAAACTTTTTTTTTCGTATGCAAGTAATAACAACATCTCGCATTTTAATGAGCACAAAATTTGTATTAGTCTCACAAAAAAACCAAACAATCATAACAAAAAAAAAAGTTGAAAATGTAGCTGGCATGCGAAAAATTTGTTGCTTATTTGAATGTAGACCAGCCAAGCAGTTGTTAAAGTCAAATGTGGCCAAAATAAAACAGCTGTGATGTCTGACGATAACACTCACATCACCGATTTTTGTCGAAAACAATTGCCATGTGTTTTATTTATTTTTATTTTTTTGTGTTTTTACACGATCAAAACTTTCATGTGCTTTAATTTCTTTATTTATTTATTTTTTTTTTGTTGTTTCTGTTGATTTTTTATGCTGTTGGAATTTCAATTAACATTGCTTTAGTTAACACCGTCATCAACGTCTTTGTTCATTGAGTTAATGGCATACGCCAAAATAGAAATGCTCAAAAGCAAACAAAGCTTAAACAAATTTTTATTGGCACTTTAATTGATGCAAATTGCCAAAAAAAAAAAAAAATACTACAAAACAAAAGTTTCTATGAAAGCGAAAGTAACAGTAAAAAAAATTGTCTAATTCTACGAGTATGTGGACATTGAGTTTTAATTGTTGCTCTTCACATTTTTCTATTCCTTCGGTAATATTACAAATGTGCTAAATGGAAAAATACAAAATATTCTTATGGCAAGTGAAGTAGGAATGTTAGGATTGTTACATGAACGTTTCGGTGACTCATAATTCTTTGGTATTTTTTTTTTGTTTTTGTTGTTATTAATCAAATAATTTGCGGTATTTTTTGTCACAATCTTATCTTTGTTCATAGCGTAAAGTTTCGTAGACTTAAAAAATAATGTCTTTTGTTAAACAATTAGCAAAACAAAAAAGGCGTAGCGTTTTAATGACATTTTTCTAACTTGCATGTATGTATGTACATATGTTTATTTATTTAAATAAAAAAGATATTAAGCGTAACTTTTTTTAATAACACCTTCAATACAAAGTTCAATGAAAAACTAATATACTTTACAATAATTAAATATATACAGTATAGGGAAAAATATTAGCAACAGTTGCAGGTTGCTAAAATCGTAGTAAACATTTATAATGACCTCCCTGTGTTATATTTGACTTATTTTGAAAGAATTGTTTATTGTTACCCTTAACATTGAAATCATATTTTTCCTCTAAGTTTTTGCATTTATATATACAATTTGGAAGTACGGATGAAGTATCTGATGTATGCTGAAATGCTCTACTATGGTTTGTTTTATGGGTTTTGTTTTTCGCAGTTTAGTTTACAAAGAAAGGATTCTTGTTAAAGCAACAGTATTTATTTCTTTCAATTTCAATAAACAATGCGAGATTTATTTAAAATTAGAATAAAAAGTCATCATTATATCTATTTTTAACAAACTATACATACATGTATGTTTATATAAGCAAAAAACGCATTTTGTTTGAAGATTTGCGGCCAATGACGCAGCTTCACATTTGGCGTTGCTTTTAATAAAATAAACAAATTATACACACACAAATATACATTAAAATTGTATATTTAAAAATTTATATTGCGTTGTGCAATAAAATTCGCAAGCATCAAGTGCAAAACATTAAACGTTACTTAAACAAAGTTAAACTATTCGTTGTGAATGTCAGCCACTAACGACTTTGACAGTTCAACTGAGTTCATTTAGTTTGTTATTATATTTGCCTTTGTTTTTTTTTTTCTATCATGGTTGCCACACCAATGTATATAATTTAATTGCCCTAAATGCAACCAAATAAAAAAAAAAAAACAAAGTAAAATAATAGAGCAGAAGAAACTAAAATAAAGGTGTGTTTGCGGCAGGTTGACTTTACCAAATCAAATTACAATTTGTCAAATCATTACATACGCTTAAACGCCCTTTTTTCTATTTATGTATTTATTTATTATTATTTTTTTTTTTATTTAATGGTTCACTTGTAGACTGTGCCCTAAACGCGTGACACGCATGAATGCATGACAATGTCGTTTTTGTTATGGTTTAGTGTCATACATTAGAAATTAATTTATTTACTTTTTTTTTTTGCTTTTTTTTTATTTTGCCAGCTTTTAGCAAAATAAACGTTTGCCTTTTTGTTTGTTTGGGGGAGAGGGCCGCGTTGCGTTTGCGCCTATACAAATTAAGTGTTAAACGGCGTCGCTTATTTAAGCTGCTGTTAGTGATGATACGCGCAGTTCGTCTATGGCAACAATATGTAAGATGATACCAAGTAAAAATTGCGTAAGCTAAATAAACCACAAAAGAAGACAAACCACATACAAGCCATAGACGCCAGTGACGCTTGTACAGACGCTTATAAACACATAAACTCAATATAAGCGAAATAAAGGTACGCCACTAGGTATAGGAAGTAGGTAGGTAGGTAGGTAAAGTAAGGTACATTAACAAAAACAAAAACAAAATAAAAGTCGTTGACGACCGCAACAATTAATGATGGCAATTTGTTTATTTCTTTTTTTGTTTTTTCTTTTTTTTTTCGTTTTTCTCTTTTTTTTCATCTTATGCTTTTTTGCTACCAACTTTGCTTGGTTTTGTTAACTGTTTTTTTTTTCTGTTTTTATTTTTTAGGTTTTTAGCTTAGCTTTGTTTACTTTACAATTTCCGCACATTTGAATGGTTTTGTTGTTGTTTTGTTACACTGGGTTTTTTATTTGCTTTGTGCTATGCTACGCCTTAAAAATTTTATGCTATACTGCGGTTATTATTGTAAAAGAATGAAGAATAGCATAAATAGCAACAGCAAAATATTAACAACAGCACACACTAATAGTTTTTTATCTCGCCAATAACAGTAGCTAAAAGTAGAGGCAGTCATTGCCCAAACAGACAGCTAATCCACCCACAATGCATAAACTGACAATAATAACTTATGATCCTTTACTGATTGCAGCCTCTGGCACTTTGCTTTAACGTGAGTCATTATACATACATATGCACACGCAGTAACGCTTATTAAAATTAATTAGAAATGCAAGAGCTGCGTTTCACAAGAAAATTGAAAAAAAAAAAAATTTTACAATTAACGCCTAAGCCGTAAATATTTTTTTTTTGTTTTAATTCAATTACTTTATTTTTATACGTGAAGCTGCTGCTGAGTCAAACCTAAGTTCATTATCCATTTTAGCAATTTGACCACAGCAGGCTGCGCAAGTAGCATATGTGTTAGTCATGCTTTTATGTGAAGTTTCAAGTTTCTTTATACATATGTATTTTAGGTCTTTTTGTTTTTGCCTTTTGTTTTTTTTTTCCTGCGGTTTCACTTGAAAAGTAAATATAAAATCAAAATATCATTTAATATGCAGACTTATTCGCATGACCAATTATTGTAGTTGGCTTTGACGCTCTCCGATTTTTTTTTGCTTTAAGCAATATGACTCAGATTTAAAGATTTTTTATGTCATGCCGGCCTGTCTGACAATGCAGCACACTTTCAATTGCATTTAGTTAAAGCAGTCGTGAGCACTGTTAACTGTTTCTTTTTTACCAGAAAATGACTACTTACGCTGCCATATTCAAGGTATGGACACTAGCTGTTTTACTCACGTTCCCATTCATTTTGATGGCACTTGATTGTTAACAACAATCTGCAAATAGTAAATGCGCAACATTTAAGTTAATTAAACGCGCGTTTAGCTGCCTAAAGCATGTCGCGCATCTAATATACACAATGATGACTAAACACATAATACCAACAACAAAAGGCCAAAAAAAAATAGAAGCATATAAAAAAGCTGATTATTTGCATAAATGCTTTGTTCTCTTTCATTCTCACTGCCACTTGATAGAGATTGCTGACGTCATTATTCTATATACCGGTCTGCTTTTAAAAGTGCCAAGTGCTGTTGTTGCTTGCCGATGTCATTTTGCAGTTATATACATATGCATTTGTGTAAAACACTCTCTGCGATCATAACTACAAGTGCACAGCTGCGTTTTTAACCTTATGTTTTTTTTTTATTATTTTTAAATATATTCTTAATCATTTTCGTAATTGTAATCGCTGATCGAGTAATATATACAAGTCGCGCGCCTATGATACGCTCGACCGTTTACCTCCCCCAAACGCTTTTTTATTGTTGTGTACGTCGCGTGGTGTCATTTAAATGCATGGCTTACTTAATGAGATGAGAGCGCACAGGCAAGCCGGTGTGCTCTCACGCGTAGTACTGGCGTTGTTTTTTGTTTAACGTCATCGTCGTGTATTATTGTTGCTCATCGCATGCGCGCCTGTTTTCATAAACGCTTGCAGTTAGTTTTAATTTGCTTTGCGAGTTGTGCGAGTCGCGCGGTTTGTTTAATATTTTTGATTATTATAATATAAAAAAAATATCAAAACTTAACAGTGAATTTATTATTGTCGCAAAAATCAAGTAAAAATTTGTTTAACCAAACGTACGTGAAGTTTAAATTGTGGCATAATTGCAAAAGTAATTTCTCTTCAAATGTTTTTTTTTATTATTATTTTAAAGTTACGCAATTTTTTGCATAAAAATTAAAATGAAAGTTAACAGAAAACATAGTTAAACTTAAAAAAAAAAAATCGGTTAACATTGCAAACAAATAGCGGCATTTATTTATCCTTCTACATTGGCTTGTCAGTTTATTTTTCTTTACGACCTTAAAAGTTTTTGCAGCTTTATTTGTTTAAAAGTGAATATATAGATAAATTTTATAACTGCGTCTTACGTGCATAAAATTTAAAAATTCGAATTGCTATAAATTCTACAACATATAAACTTAAAAATAAAAGGTAAACACAATGTGACAAACCATAAAAATATAAATTCCAGTGCATAATTGGTCATGACTTCGTGATAGCAAGATTAAGTTTCTCATTAAACGGTTACAAAATTACTTTTAATCGGTCACTTTTTACTTGGCTAGAATTTTTTGTGATTGATTAATTATATTCAAAAGTATTGTATGATTTTTTGGTCTAGCGCTTATTTAACATGTAATATATACACTTCCGATTGATCCAAATTTGGTGCTCAAAAAAAAAAATATTAATACTATCAATAGATCATTTGTTTTACCTTCAAAGTTGTCCATAACACTCCCAAAACGATAAAAAATTTTCAAGACAAAATTCACTGACTTGGTTACATTGTTATAGAATCACGTTGACTTTGGTAGTGTTAATATGTTTGTTGATTTTATAATTCCTTGTTTTACTGAATTGTGCCGCTAGGGTTTAAAACATCTATTTGAATTATGTCCGACAAAAACGAATACTCCTTTACAAATTTTTCTTATTAATGATTTTTCGTTCGGCATCTGAAAAATATTAAATCTTTGTATATTAACATAAACAAATGTGCTCTTTAAAAGCAAGCATAAAATGTTACGTCAATGGTGGGCAAATTTTCTCAAACAAAAAATAAGGAACTTAAATTGGATCACTCTTTATAAGCAGCAAAGCAAAAATTCCGGAACCATTAAACGCGACTTGAATGAATCTTATTCTCAAGAACACGCAAAACTCAATCACAAATTTAAATATCGGCAAGATCTTTATTGAAACTGGCTTAGTCATCGATCAACGACGATCAAGCGAGGCAATGAGCTCATAGGCATACACGATGATTTATTTGCGTAAACATTTATTAGTGTAAACCAAAGTCAGTTCAAGGAAGTGGGGTTGGGCACAGGGAATCTAAATTTGTGTTGCTTATGAATCAAGTGGATGTATATTTGAAATGATAGCTCAGCTCGTATAAAATTCGTAAATAATTCGAATTTTATATTTGTTATTATGAGCATATTAATGGGGCAATCAGAATACCGAACAGTTGTAATTGTTTAACATGAGCAGTGTTCAGTTGAAGCAATTTTTATGCTCATCGTATTATCGATGAATTTATCCTATCTATCTATACTATCTATACTTCTATACTAATTATATAAAATTAAAGGCGAAAATGTTGTCACGCCTTCAAACAAAATATACTGAACCGATTTTAATCAATTTTTTTTTTAAAAATCACATTTATTATTTCTAACTGAGTGGCATACTTGCTTTTTAAATTTTTTTAATTAAATATGTTTTTTTTTAGTATTAAGTTATTACAAATACAATAAATCAATCAACACTAAAAACGTTCGTACGTTTACTGCTTATATTTTGTTGTACGACGACTTTGTTGTTCTGCCGAACAAAAAGCCGAAAGAACAGCCGAACTATGCTCACAGAGCAGCGTTTCGTCACTGCTTATAAATATTGTGTTTGTTGTTTTTTTTTTTTGTAGTATAATATAAATTGTTTTATTAGATTCTAATTAGGATATTTGAAGGAATTACTAATTGGACAAAGAAAAAGCATGTGCTCTCTTTTTTTCTCATGATTTTAACGGGTTTGACAAACGAAGATGGTTGCACAAACTGGACAGAAAAAAAAGCGAAGCGAAGCGCGCCGGGATTTCTAGTACAAGATAAAATACATATGTCAATCCGATATATTTTAAAGCTTACTGTTTTTTTTTTTTTTTTGAGACCTTTCGAATAAATCATTTCGTCCCTATTGTTGATATCTAAACAGCTGTTTTTTAGTTCCATAATCTTTAAAATATATATATGAAGGATAACTGGCTTTTGATAGATACACTGAACTGATAAAATTCTTATAGAAGACATATGCAGAACAATTAGTTTAGCCATAATTGGAGCTTATAAGAACTTAATATGTTTAAGAAAACTCTCTGAAGCTTTTTGGAAGAACCAGTCAGCTCAGATTTTTCTTAAATGTAAAATGTTGAAATATTCTAACAAAGTCTTAATACAGAAAGGTGTCGTGTGTATAAAAAATATATCAGCCATTACAAATGTTTAATTGCTTTAAGTTGCTTGCCTTGAACTTGGATCATTATGCTACTTAAATTTAAAATAGAAACTGAACCATTGACTTTTTACAAAGCTATAACCAAAAATAGTCTACACTAAATTGTATATGGTCTGCTTAACTTAAGCACATAAAGAAACCCGTATGTAATACTTAGCTGCTGTATAAAACAAAACAAGTGTAAAAAAAAGCTAATTAATTTAGAAAAAAAGGTTGCAGATACTTACATATAAACGCTGGCCCAAGAAGCTGAAAACTACGTAGGCTAGAGACCTAAAAAAATGTTTGGCTGTAAAGCTCGTAAGTCAATCCAAAGATGCTGAGCTGGATCTGTGCTATGTTTGCTGTGGGCTGTAGAGGAATTGTTTAAACTAAACTTGGCTTTGTTTTCAGGCAGTTTATTATTGTTATTGTTTTTTTTTTTTTATCGTATGTCAATCTTTAGTTTCAGTGCTGCGTGTATAAATAATTTTTTTATTTTATTTTTATTGACAAAAGAAATTTATAGACTTTGTGTGGGCTGCAACGCGATGAAAAAAAAAACAAATAGTTTTCAAAGTGATTTTTTAAAACAATTTATTTGCTATGTTTGTTGTTTCGTGCCTAGTTTTCAGTTACAGATCAACGCTTTTGCTGTGCGCATGCGCGCAACTTATAAGTGAAACAAGAGTAGAAAAAAAAAATACTTAAAAAGAAAATTTCGTGGTAGATAATGAGACTAATACGCAGAGAAAGTAGTTGCAAAAAAGTACAGACTTAGTTTTTATTTTTTGTTTATTTTTATTTCATTAGATATTTTTAATTATGCTTAATTTTCTTTTTCGTTTTATTGTGTATTTACAGATGGCCATACCGCCACCACCGGGTCCACCACCACCGCCCGGCCCGCCGCCGCCGCCAGCAATGGGCGGCCTAAAACTGGGCAGTGGCAGCGGCGGTGGCGACGCACGCTCAGCCCTGCTCTCATCCATACAGAAAGGCACAAAACTGCGTAAAACAACGACTGTGGATAAAAGCGGTCCATCGCTGTCGGGACGTGTGTGCGGCGATAATAGTGCATCAAGTGCCGCGCCCGCCACAAGTTCGCCTAGCAGACGCGCGGTTAATAGTAATAATAATGTTAGCAGCAATAGTGCAATGGGTAATGGAGCGCCCAAATTGGGCGGTTTATTCGAAGGACTTACATCGATGCCAAAGCTGAAGCCCGTTAATGGCAGTCGAGGTACGATGTTGTCATAAACAGAAGAAGAAGAAGAAGAAAAAATATTTAAATATTATTGTTATTTTAGGCGGCAGCAATGGCACCACAACAACGACCAACACAACGAATGCAAATAATCAAAGCCAGAATACCCCCACAGCGCAACAACAGCATACGGCAACGGCAGCCGCAGCCAGCAATGGTCCAATGGATTTCAATACAGAGCTCACAAAGCATTTAACGTTAAAGCGGCAGAAACAGCAACAAGCGACAACAACAACAACAAATGCAATCGCACAACAGCAACCACATATCAATGCAACGGAGGCCAATTTAAGAACAAATCGTGGACCTCCACCGCAACCGCCAAAGACTACGGTGAGTAGATGCTTGCTATTTTTGTCATGAAACTCATAAAACTCATTGCACCGCTCTGCACTGCTATTCCTACATATAGGTAAACACAAGTGAATCCATATTGGAGCGTATGCGTGTATTGCCAACAGCAGCCACAACGCCCGCAGCCGCAGTTACAACGAACAATGCCAAAGCCTCATCGCCCACGCTCTCCGAGAGCAGCGGCAGCAGTAACAGCGTCAATAGCGGCAGCGTTAGAAGCAAGGCAGCAAATCTGAAGTAAGTGCTCAAAAAAAAAAAAAACCACAAAAACCATATTAGAACGACATTAGGTTAAGGTACATAAATACATACACATACATATACAATGTACATATGTAAGTATGTGCATATACAACATATTAGTGACGGACGGTGCACAGGTGTGTGTGCGTGTGTGGTATTGGCTTTATTGATTGATTATTGCTGACGTCGGCATCAGACGTAACTTGAGTTGGCGCAGCAGCTTTGTTTTTATTTTTAAACATGTCATATTAATTTTACATTTTCTTTTTAATTTAGTTTTTTTATTTACAAACACGTTCGCACACATTATTATTTATACTCATAAACATTTTTTTTTATTTCATTTACCAAATTTTTTTTGTTCTTTAATTTCAATGTACATTTTTGTTCTTTTATTTTTTTCCGCAAATCTTTTGTGAAACATCAAACGCGTTTTCCCAAACGTTTTTTTTTTCTTCTCAACACTGACGTCATAACACAGCCTTACAATAGGCAACGTATTTGTACATAGTCAGAGTAGTCAAAATACGAAAATATCTACGCCCAACAACAACAACAACCACTCCTCTCCATTTTCAACACCAAGCACAACAGCAACAGCAACAACGAAAGCAAATTCAACTGCAACAACTCCGGGCAAATTAGCACCCAATAAGTCATCTCTATTTGGTGTTAGTGGTGGTAGTAGTATCGCTGGTAATGGTGGCGCTGTCTTTAATAACTCTGCCAGTGCTGCTATTGGCACTGGCTCCGCCACAAACTCGTCCTCCAGCTCACCCACATCGTCGGTTGGCAGCAAATCGCCAACGCCCGCACAAAAGCCCGCTGTCAATTTTGGTAAACCGAATTTCGCGCCCAAGCCGCCGGGTTTGCAGCAATTGGCCATGGCGAATGGGCAGCGGCCGGTAGTGTCACGGCATCATAGCATGCGCTCGCCAAGGTATATTATTATTTTCTATCGCTTTTACGGAATTTGTTCATGCTTTAACAGTCATAACAGATGGCACATGCTGCTTTTCGCACTACAAACTTAACTAATCAAAATAACAGAAAAAAAAAAATTATATAAATATGCATATTTTGAGGTTATGGTTGCTAACACTTGTACTATAGTTCTTTATGCTTTTGGCTTTAAGCGGCTCTTTGTTTGGTTTATTTTTTTATAAGTATAAAATCATGTAAAATAATTTTCTGAATTTTATTTAACTAAATTTAGATCACCACCCATTAGTACGCCGGGCAATGGTCCAGTGTTTCCCACGCAACAGCATTTTGGCACAATGCGCGCTCCGCTACAACAGCAACTGTGCCAGTCGACCGAAGCAATAAATATAGGCATGCGCACAGCGCCAAATCCACCGAAGGGTAAGACAACAAACAATCAAACAACTGTCGACCAGCTAATGCTAATAGCTCTTTTGTGTTTTTATTGCTGCAGCACGACCCACTGTTGCGCCACCGAAACCACCCACTGTAAAGCCGCCACCACCGCCTGCGCCGGCGCGCAGCACATCGAATGGCAATTTAACGCAAGCGGCAAACTGCAACAGCAGCATAACAGCCGCGGTAAACGTGAGCCTGTTGCAGAACGTAATGAGTGGCGCTGCGAAGAGTATACCATCACCGCCAATAACACAGCCACCGTCGACTTCATCTTCCACAAATAGCGTATCGGCATTGCGTGAACAATTTCGTGTGGGTGGTAATGCGACGCCGCCACCACCGCCGCCGCCATCGGCAACGACCGCTGTAAGTCAGAAATCGTTGATTAGCAACAGCAACGGCAACAGTCCACCATTGCACAAATCAAAATCAATGCGTGACAAAGCGCCAAATCCAATTATATTAAATGGTGGGCCCATTAATGCGCCACCATTACCGCCGCATCGAACATGTCCGGCACCGCCACCGCCACAACGGCAGTCAAGCAATGTAAGCATATTCAATAAAATTAACTTAGACATAGCAGACGTAGAGTAGGTGGCGCAGCAGCAGCTGCTTAATGCAAAATTTATTGCGTTCGCCTTGTTTATTGTTGTTGCTTTTATTGTTTACGTTGAGACGTAACAAGTGTTGCGTGTGGTCACACAAACGTCACACACGAAAAAAAAGAAAAATAACAACAGTTGTAATGCTATGCAGCAGCGCCAAGTTGTCTATAAAATACAGCATAAATTTATATATATGTGTGTGTGTGTGTGTGTGTGTGTATGTTTGTGTGGGCCGACGCAACTTTCTCTTAAAATGTTATACTTATATGCATACCTGCTGTGCGGGCGTGTCTCTTCAATACACATGTCGTCGCTCTTATTTTACGCAGTTTATGCAGGTAATTTTCGGGCAATGCGTACACAAAACTTACACAACAGCTGTTTTTGTAATGTCGCGCTCAGCGCTCTCTGTGCAATTTTTACGCTACATACACACACACTAACGACTTGCGCTCTTCGCTTGTTTATAGATTTTTCCAATCCAGGCAGGCAGGCACAACTTGTTTTGGTTGTTTCGTACTCTTGCGCACATACATACACGCGAAGTTGTTGTTATATTTCGTCAAAACCACAAGGACAAGAATTGCATAAAAATAACTGCAATAACAATTATTACAGCATACTGCAATATGTTTTTTATAGCCTGCTTTTAGGCAACAATTCAAAAGTGTCACAGTAATAATACGTAATAAAAAGTAGAATGCAGAGTGCAGACTTTTAGCTAATAAACAGCAGTAACTTAAAACGGAACGCGCTGGTGTTGTGTTAAATTTAAAATATAAAAATAACACTTCAATAACGAATCTGCTGGCGTGTGCTTGTATGCATTATGCTGCTAAATTACAAACGCAACGTAATTAAAATTAAAAACTCAAAATTTTATTTACGCAGTTAATCAAAAAGTTATATTTTCTTACTACGTCTTTACAGTCTGCTACTGGCCCACCGCCCGTTCCGCCACAGCGACACTCTTCGATACGCGCTAATGCGCCACTAACGCCGCCTAGTGTGAACGCAACACCTCCCAACTTCGGCACAATGCGAATGGGCGCCAATGCAAACACGGTGGGACGTCTGGTCATCGATTTGGAAACGAAATTCGCTAACCGTTTTCATAATGTTACCGAATTTCCGGCGCCGCCACCATTTGTAAATATGCCAAAAATATATCCTAGTCGAACGGTTAAGGCAACTAATGGTATGTAAAGAGAAATCAAAACAAACTATTACAAAAAAAAAAAAAAAAAAAAACAAATTATGGAAAATGGTAAACGATAGGAAAACATCCGTGTGCGGCTTAGTTTGAAAACAAAGTAAACAAAAGAGTCATGTAGCAAGTGATTGCATATTATATGCCTATATATTATTATATACATAAAAGATATATTATTAAAAACTACAACCTACACTTAGTTATATACACATATTGGAATGCTGTTATATAATAACATTTCTTTTTTGATTTCGTAATCCATTGTAATGCATTTCTTTTTATTTAAATGCAAAGAGTTGAGTTAACAAATAATTTAGAACAATTTTTTATTATTTAAACATGCCTAAAAGTCGTTTAATTTTCTTTTACATAATATATATTACTTTTCCGCCTAAAGAATGTTAATTTTATTATTGTTATATATTATTATTATTTTTATGCATTAATTAAGTTGCAAAGTCGCGCAAGCAAATATATACATGAAATAATGTTTGTAGATAAAGAATTATTAAAAAAAAAAAAAATGTGAATGAAAATTATAGCTTTATATAATTTTGTTAATTACAATTTAAAACAAAACGAAAAAAGAAGAAACAAAAAAAAAAAGAAAAAAATGTTTTATATGTTTAAATTATTATATTATTTGTATATTGTATAATTTTAAGCCACAGTAATTTTATTATGCTTTGTTTTTACATCATTATTTTACGTACGCATACATAAAATATATTTTGTTCATTGCATGCTTTTATATATTTATATAGTTCTGTATACATTTATGCATAGTATTGTTTTAAACAGAAAAAGATGAAGTTTAATTTGAAATTTTTATTTAATAAAAACAATGTATGAAATATATAAACAAAAAATCGAAAACAAACACCAAAAGTGTGTGTAAAACTGTTGTCTTGTCTCTTGTCGCTTGTGTATTGTGCTGTACTATGCTGTGCTGGTCAAGGCATTCTCCACGGTTGCTGCACTGGGCACACATATGTGCTGTCAAGTTTTCCGTTTCATTTGTTGCTTACTTTCTTATCATTTTTGTGTTATTCCAACAAAAAAAAAAAAACAACTTTTGCATAACGCGCACGTCAAAAAATAAATTCGCCTTCATTTGCAGCGCCCAGCAGTAACAACAATATAAATAACAATAACAACAACAACAACAATGCTACTTGCAACAATAACACAACGAGCAGCAGCAGCAGCAACAATGCACGACAGAAACCTTTACAGCCCGCTTATCAACCGCTCAAGAAAAATCGCGCACCGGCACCGCCTCCCCAAGCGGGCGTAGCGGCCGCTACTGCCTCCGTAATACGGCAATCGAGTTTTCTTTATGGCGGGAACGCTGCTCTTGCGGGCAGTACCTTGGGCACACCCAGGCCTCAATCGCAGCCGGTGGCAGGTAGCATGAGTAATTCATCGTTTTGTTAGACGTCGCCTAGCAGTGAAAAAGATATGCAATTAACCACAACCACAACAAAATTTCCAGTAAAAAAAAAAAAAAACAAAATAAAAACAAAAAATCAGAAAAGTCCTTTGTACACTGTAAATAATCTTTGTGTGTGTGTTTGTACGATTTTCTACATGTGTATATGCAATAATATTTAAAAAACTCTAAAATGCTTGTAAAGTCAAGAACATGTACATACCTATCTATATACATATGAAGTGTGCTGCGTATTTGTTATCTATTTAGCTAAATTTAAGCATATGCAATAAAACAATTAAAAAATGCAAAGACTACTTTTCAGTCATAAAAAAGGTCGCACACTTCAAATGCCTTTCTCAACTAATGAAATGTTGCACAAAACACCGCGTGGCTGGTGTGATCCAAGTGTTTTTTTCCTTTAATGTTATTTGTAAATATTAAAGCATATCTAACATAAATTTATTGACGTAAATCATCAAAACTGTACTGCAATGTGAACATTTTTAACATTTGTGTAGCAATGCAAATATAAATATGTTTAAGCGATTTGCAACAAAAAACTTGGCTACACACTTGAGGCAGAAAATTTAAATATATAATGGAATTATTATTACTGTAATATTACTACAACAAACAAAATCACTTTAGTAATTATCGTAACACTAGCCTTAAATTTTAGTAAAAATTTATAAATAAATGTTTTCCGGCGCGCCGATATTAGACTGAGAGTAGCGTGCCACGATTTATGTGTTTTTTTTTTAGTAAATATCCAAGAAAAAAAAATACGAAAATAAAATTGGAATATATACATCATACATTTACAAAACAATTAGCAGAACAGGCACAAGTAACAAATAACTGCTGTTAAATAGCACAAGTTTAAACCAAAACAAGTAAAACAATTAAAGTAAACAAACAACTATAGCGCATTTAAATATTATTTAACATTGAGTGTGGTTAAATTAATATACTTTCGTAAAAACTTAAAAGCAATTATATACATACATACGTCTTTTTTAGATATGCCCTCTATATATTGTGATAATAAGTTGTTTGTTTTTTAATTGAATTAATTTTTAATTAAGTAAAAATTTGTGAACGTTGTTAAACCAAGAAGAACTTTTGGCTTGGCTTTTACCACTTACCATATGTGTGTATTTATAAATTAATTACTTTGTTGTCATTTTACAACTTAAATTAAATATTCGATTCAAATAAACATAACAATAACAGTTACAAATTAAAATAAACGAAATAAAGCAATTAAACCAATCATATAAAAAACGTTTGATTTTCATCCGTCAGAGTGACTCCAGTCGCGTTTGCCAGTTCACCCGATGTCATTGCGAAACAGCAGCGGCTTTCTGGTCCATTATCAGGCATAATCCCAATTCGATTTAGTTGACAACTGCTTAATAATTTTTTGCCCATTGCTCTGCCTCACTCTGGTGGGCGTTTCAACTAACGTTATGGTTTCCTGAAGGCAATAGTGTCAGCTGTGTATATAATTTGCAGAAACACACGACGTACATTAGGATTAGGATCTCTCAACGCACTATCTTTTAAATTCCAACGTCTGCAATTGTTTCTCAATACTTAAATACTCTTGTTTTTCAATACTTGCGCGAAGTATTTCATCGCCCCGGCTCGGGTTCATAATAAGAAAGCTGAACCCCTAAATAGCTTCCTGATAAGAATGATCTTGAGATCGAATCGAGTGAACCGCATATTACATCCCATTTGATAAT
The DNA here is from genome assembly GCA_037044495.1 of Stegana nigrithorax. Lineage (NCBI taxonomy): Eukaryota > Metazoa > Arthropoda > Insecta > Diptera > Drosophilidae > Stegana > Stegana nigrithorax. Next base: position 61,116 of record JBAMBQ010002605.1, read on the forward strand.
GATTATATCATGCTGTGCGGCACAGCGTGCGCTCCGTTATTAATGAGCAACTATTTCAATTATCAAGCTTACTTGTTTGTGCGCCGCACAACACTAATCATGCATTTTCCTAACAAACACAACGTGTGGGCGTTGCCAAACACTGCTACAGTGTTAGCCTTGTTTACAAGTTTTTTCACTGCACACAAGTCGTAGATATTGATTATAATTAAAATGCTGACCTCAATGGTTAAGGAACACCATGCTAAACAAGCAAAACGTAAACAGGAACAGGGTATGTGCAGTAAATTAAAGATTCGTGAATAGTATTGTAATGTGTACTTCTCTTAGAAACACGACGCAAGGAAGCGCTTGAAGCCTCAAATGAGTTGACACAGGCGCTGGTGGACCATTTAAATGTCGGGTGAGTGCTCCGTTAATTCATGACTTTCACACACAACAACATGGCAACTTGTTTGAAAGGCTCTTTTACATTAACGTATCGATATGTAGGCGCAGATAACAATAAGCTTCATTTCCTCCAACAGCGTTGCGCAGGCATATTTAAATCAAAAAAGGCTAGATGCTGAAGCCAAACAGCTCCACGTTGGAGCAACCAATTTTGCAAAACAAACTAGCCAATGGCTGCAATTAATCGATAATTTCGGCAGTGCGTTGAAGGTATGTCTACAACCTCAAAGCGTATATTAAAGTTTCAATCAACTTTTTATTATTTATAATATTTATATATATATAGGAACTTGGTGATGTTGAAAATTGGGCTCGCACTATTGAATCCGATGTGTTGGTAATACAGCAAAGCCTGGAGCTAGCTTACAAAGCCTCACGCGCCACGCAGACCACAACGTCGTGAGCCAGAAGTATCGCTAATAAAACCACCGCGCTGAAGTAATAGTTTCAAAACAAAATAAAAAAACGTACATTAGTTGTCTTTTACAAATGTTTATTAAAAATATATATGTATTATTAACGCCAGCGAAAAACATTAATATAATGTTGGCGTTAGAACAAAACGAACTCCATTGCTTTTAACTTTTCCTCCGTTATCACAAATGGCAGTTAAATATAAAAATAATCAAAAACTTTTCAATAATCTAACCTTGTTGGTAGTTCAATTTAAAACTAGTCTTAAAATTAATTAGGCAATGCACAATGAGATGTATGCGACAAGTTTATTTGTAAGTTTTTATGCAGTTTTTTGTTGCACAATTTTCAATATCACAAAGTTGCAGCAAATTGTAAAAATTATGCTAATCTAATTGAGCGAGATGTGTTACAAAAAATTATTTGTAAATAACTAGTCGACTGCAACAATTCTTTCAGACAATTGGGCGCAACAAAACTCTTATAAAAACAAACATAATTAACAAAGAAAAAAAAAAGCGAATCAATCGTTTAAATAAGCTGGACACAATAATTACAATAATTTGTTCAAAATGACAAATAAGTAAGCTTATTAAAAGTATGTTTAAAATGCTTAGTGATTGTATAAAGTGGAGATGTTTGGCTTTGTTTATAATTACACTAAAATAATTCAGTCACTGAAGACGGTTTCCTGGTAAAAAAATGTAGCCGTTCATATTCAAATTGTATAAGCAATGCAACATTTTATGCTGCAACTGGCGAATTGATTTTAAATTAATATTATTTGCTTAGGTAAACGTAGCTATTTGTTGCACTAAGTCAGGTATTTTCTTTTGCGCGTATGTTGCAGGCAAAAAGCTAACGTTAGTAGCGCGAGCTGCGACCTGTGATTTATAAAATATTTGTATAATTTAAAACGCATTAGCTTGGCAAATGAGAATAACACACTTACGTGGCGTACGTGAACGTGAGCGTTCGCGCTCATTACTACGATAATAGGGTGATGGCGTACGTCGACGTCCCTGACGATAGACATCACGAGCTCGCTTTGCATATCTATGATAAGGATTTAAACATCTTTAAGCATAAAAATTAGTCTAAACATTGTCTAACCTGAGCACGCTACTCACTTCGAGGGACGACCCATATAAATACCCGGTGTGGGGGTATGCGCACGTTGTGTTATAGAATAGTCGACACGTATGCGACGATCATCAACCTCAATGCCTGAACAGGCATCCTTAGCGGCCTTGGCATCATTCAGATTCTCAAAATAAATAAAGCAAAATCCGCGAGAGCGTCCAGTCTGCATAATTAAAATTTAGAAATTATTTAAGATTACTTTTTTAATAATTTTTAAAGAATGTGCCAGCATGCCTTTTGTGCGAATACCAAAAACTTCAAGTAAATGCACACAATTATGCTGACGATTTAAGCGATTAATCTAGCCAAGAAGCACGGAATGCAACAAATACCAAACTCAACATTATCAGCACAGCTATGGTCGCATTTTGGCATATTAGTTATTACATTATGTTTTACTTACATGTGCATCAATGACCATTTGTATGCGTTCAATTGGACCAAACTTGCCAAAAAGTTCGCGTATTTTATGTTGTGAGGTGTTGGTATTCAAGCCAAACACGCCAATGCAGCGACTAGCCAAGGGATGTTCCTGTGGAACACACTTATTTAATCATATTCACAATCAATTTTGGTTAATTTTTTTCTCAAATAAATTTTTATACAAATTTTGTATACTTACGCGTGTGCCACGACGCGGCGGCGGCGGCGAAACTGGCGAACGTGTATAGCTGCGCTTGCGATTTCGAGTCTGACGTGGCTGGCGAGATGATCTAGACCTTGATTGTAGAATAGGATAGAGCAGTGATGAAAGTGTATGTTGTGAATATTTTGTGGTTTTGATTAAAAGTATTTGCATAATCAATGTTTCTATATTTGCAAGAATACTACGAATAAAGCTTGAAATTTCATTTTGGTTTTCTTTTTTTGGTTTCTATTGAAATTTGAACTGAATATTAGAGAGCTTGATATATGTTTTTGCTATTGCTATTGTAGCTAAATATTCATTTTGAATACATTTGCTTCTCTGTAAGTAAAATTTGTGTAGATTATATTAAATATGCCGTACAGGAATGGAAAAAGGAAACTGTAAAGCAACGTGCTTAGAGCAACTGTCAATGCAGTCTCTTCGCTTAAGAAAATTTCTAGGTTCAAGGTTGACAATAAATAGTTATGTTTGCTTACTGTCCGGAGCTGTTGCTATTGGAATAACGATCACGACTGTGTCGGCGACTGTGACTATTTTTATAATAACGCAGTGAAGGAGAACGACGCAAGCTATGATGGTGTTCTTGATCGTAGTAACGTTCGCGTGTGTGGTAACGTGGTTCCGAAGGCGACCGCCTGTAAATTCCATAATAAATTTTTTTGTTTTGTGATTCAGCTGTAGCAGCTTGAAGTTCAAGTTCAACTTACCGGCGTTTACTCATATCACGTTGCTTCGAATCGCTGCGTTTAGGAGTGTAGCTATCACTCGATGAACGTGGAGCCTGTTGGTTAGCAAATTAGTTTTAATTTAATCTTGCTTAAAATCAAATGGTTTAGTATTGCAACAACAATTTTTCTTTTCAAATATATGCACTGTTTTTCTTATTTTTATTTTTTTATTTTTCTTTTTGTTGCATCACTTAGTGTGAAAATCGAACTGACTTTTGAGCAGCTGGTACTATATTATTTGACACCGCATTTTTTTCTTATTTTTAATAAACTCACCATTTATTCGCAGACTTTATTTTTCGAAATAAAATTTTCTTAACTTTTCTCTCAAGCTGAACAACTACTTCCTAGAGTTGTCAACTCTGTCTGAATAGTTTTAAATATAGAGTTGTAGCAGTAGTAAAGTTTTTCTAAACATGAAAACATATGTTGCCGATTATGTATGACGCACAGAAAACTTAATTTTTTTCGTAGTTCTAAGTTTAGAACAGTATTGCCGGACCATTGAAAAGGCGAATCTTTATGCATTTTATGCATTTGCGGCACAAATTTGAAAAGGTAAAATAGTAAATGGGAGTACCCAACAAAAATTAATACAGTTGTCTCTCTTGCCGCTTCTACTACATTGAGTTATCCTAAAATTCCCATTTAATTATTGCCTCATCTTGAATGCTTAAATCATAATTGCCCATAGGGCAATAGTTTTCAATAGTGGAATGGCTTAGTGGCTTTGCTATATCCGCAATACGAGAATAGGCAATTTTTAGTGTAGTGTACACGACGCTTAAAGCTGTTTATGTTTGTTTTTGTATAAAAGCTAAACGCAGTGCTTTCATTTGTTTTGGTAAATTATACAAAAGCTAACAACAACATTGTGAAATTAGTCAGTGGAGTATTAGTATTTAAACGGAATTTTGACTTAAAAGTAAGAGTATCAAACGAAATCAAAAGTGATTTGCATTGATAAGTTTTAATTATCGAATCTGCAAAAAATATGAGCAAGAAAAATTCGCCGGCTACAACTGTCAAAGAAGAAAAAAAAACAATTCCAACGAAAAACTTTGACGAAAAATTCGAGGAGTATTTACGTCGTATACTTTATATAAAAGAAAATGATGCAAAAGAAGTTGATGAAGATCAGATTGAGTATTTTGGAGCATTTAGAGTGGAAGATCCACTAGATGCGCAACGTCGAGTTTGGTATCTGTACTTTTGCAAACGATCACAGATCAATGAAAAAACCGAAGCAATACGCACAAAATATGGCAGGAGAAACGTTTGTGAAATATTCCAAGAACCAACATACAGTGGCGTTGACCTTTGCATAAACGTTAAGAAGCATTTTGCTGCAAAAAAGTGGCATACAAAGAAGAACATAATTGAAGCACCGGAAAATAGTGACTACAATAATGAACGTATGGTCCAAACACTAAATAAGTGTTTATTAAATGAACAACAAAAGTTATTTAACTTTTTAAGCATGAAACAAGATTGGTTCGAACCATGGATTAAGAAATAAAGTTGATGCTAAGAAGTTACAGTTATGTATCCTTCTCGCTAGAATGCTACCATTTTATACAAGGTGAATTCCAAAGTAAACAGTAAACGCCCTCTAGTGGCGCCATCTATATGTCAACTGGTGGGTTAGAATCTGCTATCGTTTATCGACTTCCAGTAAAAATTTCATGACATTTCATCTATTGGAAGTGAGGTTATTGCGTTTTAAGTGTCAGTATGTTTTTGTCATCGGTGCAAGCCTTTTGAATGGCCTCTACGTCTGCATAACGCTTTCCTTTCATCGGCAAATGCATTTTTCCGAAAAGGTAGAAGTCGCACGGTGCCATATCAGGTGAATACGGGGAGTGGTTGATGGTTAAAATGTGATTTTTGGTCAAATAGTCGGACACAAGCGTCGATCGATGAGACGGCGCATTATCGTGCAACAAACGCCAACTTCCATCTTCTCGCACCGATGACTCATCTTGTATGTGATACGTCATATCAAAATTGCTCTTTGGTCTGATTTCTTATTTTTACGCTGCACAAACCCAACATACGTTAAAATAAATTTTTTTAAATAAATATTATTTCCGCATTAAATTCGTTATTGATGTGAAACGTCTTTTCGCTCGCTAGGGTGAAATGTGATTTAGATGTCACGTTTAGATCTGATGCTGTGGGAGATCTAAATCGAACAGTCTAAATACGTAATTAAGCAAAAGGGCATTGCAAGGCTCGGTAGCTCAATGGTTAGAACCAACGGTTACTAAACAGTAAAACTTAGGTTTTAGCCTTGCGGGGGACACTTAAAAAAATTCTTAAATCACAAGTTTATTTTTTACTTATATTTAATATTTTTACACAGGTCCAAAAAGCAATTCACTTTTTCAAAAAATTAAATTAAACCGAAATATGGGTGTTATGATTTTGCTTGTAATATTTTATATACAGGCATAATAAATATTTGTTTTTTTTCATTGGCGCATCACATTATTCATTTCTTGAAAAACAGTTCCAAGAAACAGATTAAAAATTAGTTGCAACAAATTTTGTAAAAAAACCGAAAAAAAGAAGCACCAGGTGGCTTGAACTAACTGCGCTGCACACAGTTACATCAAAATATAGTTTTTGTCTAAAATTCAATATAATTTACGGACACCAAATTTGATTGACTTTTAATTTTAATATATGTATAAACTAGCAATCCCGGCTTGCTTCGCTATGCGTTGTTATTTCTGTCCAGCTTGTTTAACCATCTTCGTCTGTCAAGTACGTTAAAAGCATGAGAAAAAAAAAACATTCTTTTTCTGTGTCCAATTAGTAATTTCTTTAAATATCCTAATTAGAATGTGATAAAATAATTTATATTATATTACATCAAACACAATATTTATAAGCAGTGACGAAGCAGAGCATAGTTCGGCTTTTCGTTCGAAAACAAATTCGTCGTACAACCAAATAAGCAATAAACGTACGAACGTTTTTGTGTTGATTGATTTGCTATTTTTGTAAACAATTTGCTAAAAAAAATAGTTTCAATTTGAAAAAAACTGAAAAAGTTGGTATGCCACTCAATTCTGCACAGATTTCGTACCGAAATACCCAACATCCAGAAGATAGACATAACTATGTCAAATTTTTGAATGTGCTGCTTATGTTCGGTTTTTCAATTGCTCGATTCACCACCTGATTGCACTACCTGTTGACTTTATAATATGGTGCAACACTAATTTTGCCATTTTAATTTATTTTTCTCCCTATGTTCAACACTAACACACGTGATTTCAGCGTTGTAGACACTGATATACTTCTGACGTCATATTTGTTTGTTTTTTACACTATGGCAAATGAGAGTCCACAACAAAAATTAATGCAACTTTCTCCCCCGCCGATTCTACAACATTGTGTTGTCTTAAACCCCCATTTAATCATTCCTGAGTACTAAAATAATAATACCATCGAAGCCATTCACAACGTTATTAATTCAATTTTAAGATTCGTGGCCTCCCAGTCGCCGTCCATATAAAGTACAGCACTGTACTTGATTCTATATACATAGATATATTGCCCGTAGTGCAGTGTATACGATGCTTAAAGCTCTTTATGTTTGTTTTTGTATAAAAGCTAAACGCGGTATTTTCATTTGTTTTGGTAAATTATACAAAATCTATCAACAACATTGTGAAATTAGTCAGTGGAGTATTAGTATTTAAACGGAATTTTGGTATAAGGAGGAACAGTGTCAAACGGAATCAAAAGTGGTTTACATTTATATATAAGTTTTAATTATCGAATCTGCAGAAAATATGAGCAAGAAAAATTCGCCGGCTTCAACTGCCAAAGAAGAAAAATCAGGACAAACGAAAAATTTTGACGAAAAATTCGATGAGTATTTACGTCGTATATTTTATATAAAGGAAAATGAAACAATAGAACTCGATGAAGATCAGATTGAGTATTTTGGAGCATTTAGAGTGGAAGATCCGCTAGATGCGCAACGTCGAGTTTGGTATCTGTACTTTTGCAAACGATCACAGATCAATGAAAAAACCGAAGCAATACGCACAAAATATGGCAAGAGAAACGTTTGTGAAATATTCCGAGAACCAACATACAGTGGTGTTGATCTTGTCGTAAACGTTAAGAAGCATTTTGCTGCAAAAAAGTGGCATACAAAGAGGAACATAATTGAAGCACCGGCAAACAGTAACTACAACGATGAACAAATGGTCAAAACACTAAATAAGTGCTTATTAAATGAGCGACAAAAGTTATTTAACTTTTTAAGCATGAAACAAGATTGGTTCGAACACTATCATGCTCGTTATTACAAATAATTTGAAAGACACATGTATGCATTGTATTTACATAAGTTTGTAATATTGTTGTTTTTGTTTTTCAAGAAATGTTTGCTTTATGAAAACAAAAAAAAAATTAAGATTATTTTATGTTTAAAATATTATATTCATATATTTGATAAAAGTAAAATCAAGTATGATTAGTTAATAATATCACACTTAATATTTTCATTGTACATAGTTGTATAAAACAGGTAGGAAGTAAGGTAAATTTAACTAGAAAATTTCCTTAAAAAATAGCAAATAATGAATGTTCATACACATGTACTAATATTTTTATTCTACCTGTATGTAGGGGTTTTGTTGTCCGTTTATAGCATGCTTAGAAGCCGTTGTTTCGTCGAACAAAATGTGTTCAAGAATGGATACCGAGTCATACACGGGAAGTGCCATTTCCTATCTCGATTATTTTGTGGATGTGGGCGGGAACACTTGCCGCTCTTCGCGTAACTTTCACTAGATCCTCTTGTCAGATGCATACGATTAGTTTTTGGGATGGATTTATTCTTAAATTTAGGCACTGCAGCAAGTCTAAGAAGTTGGTACAATTAATATCATAAACTACAAGTTATGTTTTATTTAAGTTTTATTTGCATGTTAATAATAATTATATAATATATATGTGTAAACAAAAATGATTTTTCTTAGGTCAACATTATTCGGGTTTATGTTGAGCGAAGTAAAGTTAGGTGAAGATAATCAATGTAACGATATATTGCCTTCAATGATAGCAAACAAATCAATAAGTATATATGTATATAGAAATATTCTTTTTCTTTCTAAAACTGAAGGCCGCTTCGAGTAGTAGATGCGTGCTATAAAAATAAATTTATGTGCAGTTTTGGTGGAATTGTATTCTTTAGTGCTATGTCAGTGATGCTACCGCACGAAGTGTGCAAGTGCCACGCTCAATCAACGCTTCTTTAAAAGGCAACACGGACTGGTCTTTGTTTATGGTAAAAGTAGAGTAACACAAGTAGTGCCTTGTACTTTTTGCCTTATTAATTAATTAACTTATGCTAAAACTAAAACATTCATTCATAAATACTACTAAAAAAAAACAAAAATGCATTACAATTCTTCAGTTAATTATGAGCAATGAGTGCAACTCGGTGCTACTAAACTAACAGTGAGTCCAGTACTAACTTAACTATAAGCGGCTTATTAAATACCAAGGGCCCTAACCGAACGCTTCATCATCGGGTTTTTCGCGTTTGATTTCCTTCGCGACAATAATTGCGTCCGGTAATATGCATTCTTCAGCGCCGTTACTGCATGTAGACGACGTTCCGCTGTTTAGATCGCGCATCATTACGTCGGCATTGAAATTGTCAGCTGCAATGGTGACGTTCATCAATTGACTTTGTTGTTCATTGTCAACGCGCTGACGCACTGTGATTCTGGTTGTGGGATTTGTGATATTACACGACTGTTGTTGAATAAATAAAACAAAAATTGAATAATTTTCATACAAAAAGCTACAACCAAGTGTAGTCATACCTTTAAAGCGTTGGCGCAGCCACTTGTAGTCGTAGTCGTGGCGGTTGCCGCTTTGTTCGTGTAGCTTAATACGTTGTCCTGCGGATCGATATTCGGTTGCGTGTGGCTCATTTGTGCGCTGCCATCACGTATTTTGGCTCTTGGTGTCTGCGGCAAATGCGAATATGCATAGAAATCGCTGGGCAATGCTGTTTGCGGTTGTTGTTGGCTTTGTGTTTGTGTGGTGTGGGGCAACGTTGTTGAAGTCGTCGATGTGTTAGTTATTGTTGATGCTGTTGTTGTTGTTGTTGTTGTGGTTACAACATTTTTCGTATAACGCTTGCGTGGCGCTTTATTACTCGACATGCGCTGATAGCCAATAATATTTCTATGCTCGTCGTATATAGGTCGAGAATTAGGTGGCGGAAACACTTTATCCTGCTGTTGTTCCTGCTGCTGCTGCTGCTGCTGATGTGTATATGTCGACGTCGTTGCGGTTGTTGGCGTTCCCGTTGCTGTTATACTTGTGGCAGTCGTACTGCCTGAAGTAACAGTTGTCAGCGTGTTGGACGTCGCCACTGTTGCCTGCGTGAGTTTCGTGCTAAGACTGTCAATCCAACCGTTATAATTATTTAACAGTTTTATGCCCAATTCAAAGTCAGACACCTTCAAATTGCTGTTAGCCACAATAGATGAGATTATGTGCTGGCGGCCGTGCATGCTGAGGTTTGAGCTACGTCGGGCAATTAGCTGCAGTGTGTCATCGAATATCTGCACATTGCGCAGCAGTTCGAGGCTTGACTGCGTAGCAATGCTGCAAACATTATGCAAAGATGGCGGCGGTATGGGCAGTGCCGAACTATTAACACTTTGTTCTGGCGCTGGCGGCGGCGCTGCCACTTGCGTTGCCTCTCCTGGCGTGGGTACGTAGCGTGTTTTTGATGTTACCGTCGTGCCTGGCGGCAGGCATTTTTTCAGCAGCGCAATTGTTTGCCTTTCAGCTGGCAAAGTTTCAACTTGGCCGCCTGCAGTTTGCTCGAGGCGTTTATTTAAGACGCCACCGCCGGCTGCCAGAAACGACGCTACACTAAAGCCGCCATTACGACGCTCAATCTTAAGCCGCACCGGCTCGGGCAATAGTTCACGATTCTTTTGGTATTCACTGGATTTGACCACTTTCGTAGTCATGATAATGGCCGCGGGTAGTTCACGCACTGGCATCTGCATTTCTTGATACAAACGTGTCGGATCGATGGCAATCATGGGTCCATTCAGACTGGGGCAGCAATAGTCGAGTTGCACCTTCTCATAGCTACGATTGTATTTGATGGGCAGCAAGTAGGAATACAAGCGTGTGCGGCCAATAATATTATCGTCATTAGTCGCGGGCGCAGGCGCTGTGCCAATTGAAATGGCGCTGCCATCACTTGAGCATTGAGTTGACCCAGTTATCGCTGCATTTTCATTAAGTTGTCTGCGGCTTGCCACACGCACACTTCTCAATGCAGTCGTTGTTGTGACATTTGTTGTTGCCATCGCCGTTGTTTCGGAGGGTACCACCAATTCCACAGACAATGGCAATGATTCATACGTTGATTGCTCTTCGATAAATTCCGTTTTGGGTACGATAGGAGTGAAAATGGATGGCAAAACTTGTGGTGCAACAGCACAACTTAAATTATGATTCATGGGGAATTGCTGATGAGCATTAGACGCATTAGCAGTAGCTGCAAATGTGCTGCTGTTGCTGTTGCCTGGCAACGCCTCATCAGTGCTGGGTATGGAGATTGGTGATTCGCGGCCCGACGTGGTCGTCGTTAACGTCGTGGTTGTTGTTGCGGTTGTTGTCAATGTTACGGCGCTAAGCTTAGTTACAGTGCTGTAAATTTTTTTAATAGTTCTGCGATTAATGCGCACGCGTGGCTGCCATTGCCTATGCAAATATTCCTTTAGCCGCAGTAGGGGCGGCTCTGACTGTGTGACAGTCAGTGGCGCTTCGATCGGCTTTGGCTTTTGCTGCAAAACGTTAACTGGCACTGGTCTTATAGTGCTCACAAATGATGTTTGCACAGGTGTTGCGATGCGTGTACGCTTGGGTCTGTCTTCCGTTGGCGGCGGCGTGTCTAACAATGTCGCCACTGCCGCTTTACGCTTGACACCACGCGTCGCATGAATTACCTCCACATGTGCGGTAAGCTTAACCGGTACGGGGGGTTCATTGAACACACTACTGTTCTCTGACTTATTCATCAGTACCGCTGCTGCTGGCAATATTTTCGTTGGAGATTTCGACTTTGTCTTATCATGCCGTAATTTATCTTCTGGCGACTGCTTTTGTGGCATATCTGGCTCATATTTGTTAGGTGTCACATGCATGCGCGTTGACTTTCTGGTGGCAAGTAGGGTAGGTGTTGGATTGTTGGACCTTCTGCTGACGCGTTCCCTCGAGGAGGCTCGACTGCGTGGGTTATCGAATTCGTGTGGTATTGGCGTTGGTGTATTTTTGCTGCGCTCCCTGGTGACAATGCTTGGAGTCGGGGTTTGTGCTAATTTTGAAAAGTCAGCTGCGGTTATTTGGTTCGTTGTGGCCACGGCAATAATTGCAACCGGTACAGTTTGGTTCGTCTTAGATGCCACATCTTCATTGGCTGCCTTAATGGTAGCACTTGTTTGTGTATTTTCTGGTTTGGCTAATATGGCAGCTGCAACAGTTTCAGCTGTTTTAGCAACTACTGCCTTGATTGGTATTACTGTAGTTGTTGTTGTTGTTGCAATTTTACTACGAGTTACTGTTAATGACTCTGAATGTTTAGTTGCACCCATAGTAGTAGCAGTCGCCACTACCGTCTTCGCTACCGTCACCGTTGTGGCAGTTTTGTTTTCTGTAGGCTTAGTTAGGTCACTTGTCTGCTGCTCAGCCTGAGCAGTTTTAGCTTCCACTGCAATGCTCACCGCTGATTCGGTCGCCACTTCAGCTGTTTCTTTCACTACTTCCGCCTCGGGCTGTTGCTTTGCGATTTCCGCTTGCGTTGTTATCTGCTCGGTCTTTGTTACTTCCTTGCTTACAACTTTTGCACTGACTTCAACATTTTCAGCTGGTTTAGCGCTATTTGGGTCTATCGCTGTGCTGTCAATTTTGTCATTTGTCATTTTGTCATCAGCCGGTTTTTTGTTTGGCACAGTAGTGCTCGTCGTTGTCTTTGGGCTTTCCTTTGCAGTTGAAATAGTTGCAGACACTTTTTCGACTTCCTTTGTCTTGGTAATTGGCTCATTCATTTTATTCGCAAGTGCTGGATTGCTTTGTTTAACAGGCTCCTGTTTTGCCTTGGGTGTGCTTACTCTTGTTTTCACCCGTCTAGCATCCGGCAAATCATCAATTATGATCCGTTTTTGTAATGCCGTAGGTGATCTACTGGAAGCAGATAACTTAAGCCTTTTCCCTATCTCGGGCATGTTGTTTAAATCCTTTATTAGCATATTCCATTCCTTGGCTCGACGTTCTGTTTGCACAAAAATAAAAAATATTTGATTAAAAAGTGCAATAAAATGAAATATAACACATGACATACGTGGCTTCGTTGCAACCAAATCCGCAATAGGAGTTGCTGCGCCTTGAGCTCTTGTTAAGTGTACAGGTGTTACCGCAGTCGGTCGAGATGTTGACGTGGCTTCGGTTGATGATAAAATTTTGGTTATTTCAGGATAAGTTTCGCCTAAACGACGACGTGCAGGTTCTGTAAAAACAATAAAATTATAGAAATTTGTAAATTTTTTTTTTTGCTCTAATTAAAACAAAAAAAAAAAAGAAAAAACCAAAAATGATACAAATAAAAATAAATAAATAAATCTGAAAAAATTATTAACCATTTGTGTTCGGCAATTGCGTGTCAGCTCCACGCTTGCGCAGTAGACGCCTGGACGACGTTGATGCATTGTCTGACGATGTTGTTGATTTTTTTGTTATTTTTGCAGCAACATTTTCAGTATCTGCTGCTACCGTTGCAGGTTTATCTGTTGTTGCCGTTGCAGGTTTATCTGATGCTTCCGTTGCAGGTTTATCTGCTGCTGCCGTTGCAGGTTTATCTGATGCTTCCGTTGCAGGTTTATCTGCTGCTGCCGTTGCAGGTTTATCTGCTGCTGCCGTTGCAGGTTTATCTGCTGCTGCCGTTGCAGATACACTTGCTGTTATTTTAACTGTTGTTTCTGTTGCTAATTCTGCCTGAATTGCGGCTTCTACTTTCTCTGATACAGTTTCTGTTATTGCTGCTGCATCCGTTTCTATCGTTGCTGCTTCAATTGCCTTTGTTGCAACCACATCAGTGGCTGTTGTTGCCGATGTTTCCGTTACTGTTATTGCTGATGGTTCAGTTGCCTCTATTGCTGCTATGGCAGTCTCTAATACTGTTACTGGGGCTGCATCATCCTTTGCTCCTGTTGCTACAGATTCTGTTATTGTTTCTACGTTATTTACTGTTAGATTAGCTTCTATTGCAGATGAATCCTTTCCTGTTGCTACTGCTGCATCTCTTTCTGCTACTTTGTCAGCATTAGTCTCTGTAACTTTTGCTGCAGTTTCAATTTCTGCAGCACCAACAATTTTTGTGGTTGCTAACGTATCCGTCTCAGTTACTGCTGCATCCATTTCTGTTGTTACTGCTGGATTAGTTTCTGTTCCTCCGGCTGCAGTAGCAGTTTCTGTATTTAGTGCTGCGTCAGCTGCTGATGTGTCTGATGTTCCTGTTGCTGCTCCTATATCTGTCTTTGTTACCTTTACTCCATCAGTCTCTGTAACTGTTGCTGCATTAGTCTCTGTAACTGTTGCTGCATTAGTCTCTGTATCAGTCTCTGGCACAACTGTTTTTATTATTTCTGCTGACGATCTTGCTGATTTTTTTGTCATTTTTGCTGTAACATTTTCAGTATCTGCTGCTACCGTTGAAGGTGTATCTGCTGCTACCGTTGCAGGTATATCTGCTGCTGCCGTTGTTTCTGTTTTCAATTCTGCCTGCATTGTGTCTTCTGCTTTCGCTGATACAGTTTCTATTATTGCTGCTGCTGGCGTTTCTGCTACAACATCCGTCTCAGTTTCCGTTGCAACGGCTTTTAAAGTTTCTGTTTCCAATATGGTTTTGGATGTTGATTCTTCTATGGCTGATACTTCTTTTAGGTTCATTTTCGGAACGCTTTCATCTTCAGCTATTGGCACAGTTTTTTCAATAGAACTATCAGCTTTAAGCTGCTTATCAAAGCTTTGCACCTCGCTGTCTTCTTTTTCCCTCGGGCGTTTCCTTAAACTACGTCGCGTGTTATTTAACGATTGCTCTGCAATATCCTTGCTACGCGGCTCCAAACAATGTTCTTTCTTATTATCTGCTTCAGTATTTTCAACTTTAGTAGTCTTTTTAACGCGCACCCGCAACTTTCTGCTGTTTTCACAATTAGCAGTTGGCTTCTCTGTATGTGGTGCTCCAGCATCGTCAGTTGTTGCTGTCGTACTGTTCTCATTAGGTGAAGTTTGTGATATTTCCGTTGCTTGCGATTTGATTTCCTTTACTTCAGTTGAGACGATAGCTTGTGCAGAGTCTTTGCTTATATCCTCTGTCTCTGACTGCTTCAAAGTATTTGCTTCCTTATCTGCAGTTTGCACTGCACACTCGTCCTTGGCAAGGGCTGTGGCCCCCTCTACTAAGGGTTCTTCGATAACTTTTTTGGCGTTGGTGAAAAATCTCTGCGCTTTTTTAGTGTATTTTCTTTTAGTTCTCGTTGTTGGCTGTTGTTGCTCTTGGTCAGCTGCGCCTGCTGATACGTCGCATTGGTTAACTTTTAGCGCAGACGTGACAGTTTCTGCGACAATTTTAGCTGATTTAACATGTTTTGGTATGTTCTTGGCACCTCTGGTCCTGGGTTTGGAATGTGACTCATCTGTTTTGTTCATATTGCTTGTTTTAATTTCCGCTGGTATTATTTCCGTAACAGTCACAACATTTACTTCGGCTAAACCAAATATTTTCTTTGTTTTCTCTGTAACTTCTGGCGGCACTGCAGTAAGAGAGGGCAGCTCAGCTTTTGTGATGTTGTTCAAGGGTTCAGCAGACACATCCATTGTTTTAGGTTTAAGCGATTTTCTGCCAGATTTTCTTCTGCTTTGTTTTGTTTGTTTAATACCTTCCTCATTTTCATTTCTTTTAACGTTGGGTACGTCCGCTGCGGGTTTTTCATTACAATTGGTTTTATCCTCCTCTATACTGTCATTTACAGCATCTGAGTCCTCAAGTTCGGACACTATTTTGGACCTTCTTTTTCTGAGTTTCGTTTTAAGTTGCATTGTTTCCACTGCTGAACTTACAACATTATCAGAACTCTTATTGTTGTCAAGTCCGGCCTCCACGTTCTGCACTTGAGTGGTGCCTGTAGATTCTAATACTTTGTTGTCAATATTAATTATTGATTTCAATTGGTCCGTTTTAGTCTCCTCTACCGGTTTGGTAGATTTCTTTGCCTTCTTTTTATTTTCCTTCGTCAATAACGAAATTTCAGATCTCTCTGAGAGTGTAGAGGTTTCTTTTCTTGTTATTTCAGTTTCCTCTGACAGTTTCGAAGTTTCACTTGTTATCTTATCGGGTTTTTCTGGTATGTCAGGAGTTTCCTTCGTTGTATTTTTAGTTTCCTCCGATAATTTGGGAATTTCGCTTATTGCTTTTTCAGTTTCATCCGTTAATTTATAAGTTTCATTTGTTGTGTTTTCAGTCTTTTGTGACAGTTTGAAAATTTCCCTTGGTGTCTTTTCAGTTTCCTGAGACTGTTTGCTAATTTCCTTCGTTGCCTCTTCAGTTTCCTCCGACAGTTTGGAAATTTCGCTTTTTGTGTTTTCAGTTTCCTCAGACAGTTTGGTAATTTCGCTTGTCTTTTTAGTTTCCTCCGATAGTTTAGGAACTTCGCCTGCTGTGTTTTTAGTTTTATTTGCTGTCTTTACAGTTTCTTCCGAATTTATGGCAGTTTCATTTGGTATCCCTATGGTCTCTTCTGACTGTGTGACATTTTCAAATTCTGTGTTTTTAATTTCCTTTGGCATATAGAGAGTTTCCATTGTAGCCTTGTCATTCGACTCTGCATTTGCCTCTTTTTGGGTTTCCTCTGACATTGTGTGAGCTTCGGTAGCTATATTTTTAGTTTCCTCATACTGTATGGTTGTTTCCGTTGCTGCTTCTGCAACAGGTTCTGTAAGATTTGTGGTAGCATCATCGTCAGTAGACACTCCAATACTTTTGTCAGCATTTACAACATCCATTACATCATTCCAAGTACTAATACTGTGATCTATTACACTTCCTTCTATTTCGACTTCCTTGCTAATCATTTTTGAAACTCTAAGGTCACCGAACACATTTTCAGCATCCAGTAGTTCCGTAGCGGATTGCAATATGGCGTTATTGTTTATATTTCCAGTTTGCTCATTGTCATGCGCATTACTCGACGTTGGGTTCGGTGCATTATCGTCCCGAGCTGTTGTGCTTTCTACAGCATTAGAAAATGCAGTCTCAGTGAGCCTTCTCTGCTGCATTTTGTCATCCTCACGCGCCAGTTGTTGAGCCAGAGTTTGCACATCGGCAACTAATCGTTTTTTCACTTCTGCAACTTTATCCTCTTTAGTTGTTGCCGACTCGTTTTGGGAAGCAACTTTTGGTAAAATATTTTGCGGCATTTCTGCTTCCAACGCTGACTCATCATTCGGTTGTTCAGTTAGTTTGGCCAAAGTCTCATTACTCAGTTCCATATCACAGACTGTCTCAAACTGCAGCGTTACTTTTTGCAATTTATCATCCTCCGCGTCATTCATATCGTCAGTGCACACCTCCAATCTTGCATCTGCCAAGTTTTCAGCTAACTCTGCCAATATGGCTTCAGCAAATTTCGGATCTTGATTTAATAATTCGTTAGCGGCCTTTATGTTGGCATCAAGTGCAGCCTCCTCTTGCAATGATGTCGCTTGTGTGGTCAAGAGCTCTGCAAGCTCAACCATATTACCACCTATGTGCTCTTCGGTTATATGATCTGGTATTTGTAAAATATTTAAATCTTCATTACTAACACATGCCTGGTTTTCCTTTGACCTACCCATTGCATTTAATGCTTCCGTGAGCGTCTCTTCATTTATTTCATTTTCCGATTGACTGCTTTGTTCCATTTCCGAGAATTCCACTTCCACTGTTTGCTCCACAATCATGTCATCGTATGGCATTAATTGCTCGTCAGCAAACATCGATGTCAGTTCCTCATCGAGGTCTGTAGGTATAGATTCTGATGCACTTTCCAATCCACTTAAAGTTTGCGCATAAAGCAATTGGTTGCTATCAACATCTTCACTTATCGCAATAGATGCATTTACATCCAAGCTTTGCGCTGCTATTATGTCATTCACAATCTCTTCTTTTTTATTTACAACTACTTCCATTAAAGTCTTTTGTTCAGCCACAACTTCATCCCCTGCCTCAGTGTTCTCTGCAACAACATTGTCTGTACGTGCTTCAGCAGCTGTTTCTTTCTTTGTGTTGGTGGTTTTAGTATACTTTCTCGGTGTTCTTCCTTTAGGTTTCTCTGTTTGCTTTGTCGTTTCTTTTAGTTCATCCTGCATTTGCTTTTTAAAGCCACGCGTAACTGGACTACTTCTGTTTGGAGTTGCTGCATCATCCAGGCGTTCTTTACATGTTTTACGGGTATTGTGAGTTAGGGGTGTTGAGATTACACTTCCACCATTACTTTTTGTTGCGGAACTTGGCGTTGATTCTTTTGAACAACTTTGATATTGTAAGTCTGATATGCTGACATCGGCATTTAACTTATCCGCCTGCTGCAGGCTTTTATGTGGTGTTGTTTCTTTATTTTCTGATACATTGGAAGTTATTTCCGTTTGTTCTATTTCTGTTAATTTTGTATTTTCTGTACTTGTGCACTGTGTTTCCTGGCATGCCGCGTCTTTTTTGCTGTGCAATGTCATGCTTTCATCTGCCAGATTACTCTCGATTTCTTCCGTACTTATATTGCTACTTGTTACTAAATCGTTTTGTGTCGCATTACGCTTGGATTTCTTTTTTTTCACTGAATCCCCATCTTGATTAGGCTTGCACCTCTCAGGTTTTATATCACTGTTCGTTTCAGTGGCTTTCTTGGGCGTCAGTTTGTTTTGTTGAGATTTACGTTTTCTACTACTTTCACTGCTGGTTGCAGCAACATCCTCAAACTGTTTGCTTTCTTCTTCAACCGAGTCTGTTTCTTTACCAGCTACCATTTCTTGTTTCGCACCTTCTTTAACATGTTTATTTTGTTTTTTACTTTTAAGTTGATTTCCCGCAACATCATGTTCTGCTTTGCCTAGCTCCTTTTCCTTTTTAGGGGTCTTCTCATGTTCTTTCTTTGTTTCCTTTTTAAATTTTCGCTCCTTTGGCGTTTTCTTTATTTTTTCATTGTAATCTTTAATACTACCTTTACTGCCAACGCTCGATTCACTTGCAGTGCGGGGATTTTTGTCTTGCTTTTTGGAAGTTGATAAACTTTCTTCAGCGCTATCACTTTGAATTGTCACATCTTCTGTTTTCATTTTAATACTTTTGGCACTTTTCTTCTCTTTTTTATGGGAACGTTCATTAGTACTCAACTCACTTTCGCTCTCTTGACTTGGCGTAACAGACTTAGTAACTTTCCTATGTTTGTGCACTTTTTTTGGCTCATGCGCGATGCTTGTATTTGCGCTGAGGCGTTCGAATGGCCGTGGACTTTCACTGCTTTGGGCTGTCCTACAAGAACTTTGACTTTCTTGCGAACTGGAACGACTTAAGCAGCTTTTATCACTAGCTGAGTTATGCCTTTTTTTTGTTTCCTTTTGCAAAAGTGCAAGTGCATTCCTTTGTTCCTTCGTTGGCGTTTTTGTGGTTTTCTTACTTTGAGATTTGCTTAATGAATCACTGCTTTCAGATGCACTCAAATTACTGTAATCACTGGTATCATCAGTATCATATTTCACTGAAGAGCTCAAGTCTCTTTTGGGAGTACGTGAACCATCACTGCTGCGACTTTTATGTCCGCTATCATTAAAGGGAACATTTAAAGGTTTTTCAAAGACATGCTCCTTGGATTTTGGTGTTTTGTCATGATCGGTTTTCTTCATTTCATTCGAACTTTCCGTATGAATTAATTCTTTGCAACTAATACTTTTCGTTTTCTTTGGTTTTTTAGCCGAAGTTGGTACATTTTTATCTGGTGCTTGTTTGTCTTTTTCTATTTTCATTTCAACCGATTCCGATATCTTATCAGCTTTATTTTGGTTTGCTTCATTATTTGTTTGCCCCACTACATTATCAGCGGCTTTTCCAATTAAAACACTTGTTACATTGTGCTCCATTGGATTCTGTTGTACTTCGTTGAGACCTGAACTTGAAGGTTCTTTAATTTTTAAAAATTCTGTATCAGCTTCTTTTGTAATATTTGATTCTGAGGTTGTCGCTAACTCCACAGTTTTGTTTTGTATTATTTCCATGTTTGTTGAATTATTTAGATCAATGACAACATCCTGAGATTTTTTATCAACTGTTGACTTTTCTGCGCTTTCCATTGCTCTTGTCGCAGTACCTGATGTAGACAAGTCGGCTTTTATTAGGCTATCCAAATTACTTTCCGGGACATTGCAAGATTTGGCACGTTTCTTGGGAGGCCTTCCAACTGGTCGAATTGCATCTGTGGTTGCCGAACGATTCTTTAAAGGTCTACCGCGAGCTTTTGGTTGTACCGTCGCATCTTTACGAGGCCTTCCAACGCGTCTGGGAATTGGTTGCTCTTTATTTAAACTATCCCTTGAAGTTTGTCTATTTAGTGACGTAGGCACTTTTCCCTTTTGTGGACTATTACTTGCGGATTTTGTCCGACGTGTCTCCTTAATATTTTGAGTTTCATTATCCAAATTCATTTGTAAATCTTTATTTATTTCCATTTCCATTATTTGTTTTTGCAGATCCAAACTGGATTGTTCGATTTGTTCTAGTGTTATACTACCAACAAACTCTTCCGATTCATCATCGTATAGACGTCGTTTGATACTCGTAGCATTTTCATTTGTTGTCTGCAGACTATCGCTTGTTGATGTTGCAGAGGCTGGTGGTTTAACGTCAGTTGGATTTATTAATGGCGTACTTTCAGCTTTCGGTTTGTTTTGTGTTTTTATGACTTCGGTTGTTGTTGTTGTTTTAGATGTTGTATGTGCAGTTTTTAATTCCTTGTCGTCTTTCTTATTTTCCGCAATGGATTTCACATCTGCCTTTTTATCTGCAATAGATATAAAAGAAAAATTAAAAGTATGTGTTTATGTTGTTAAAATGCACGACGCATTGCGTACATGTGTAAATGTAAAAACTACTTACCTGGTGCGTCCGCCTTATTCACCTGTTCCAGCTTAGGTTTATTTACATTTTTTTGTGTTTTTAAGTTTGTATTTTTACTCAATGAAGCTGCCTCAGCTTTACCACTTTTTGTAGCATTTTTACTCGGTCTGCGTAAATGTTTTTCGTCCAATGAATCGAGACTACTATCGGATGCATGACGTTGTTTAGCTGGTTTTCGTTTTATATAAATACGCGTATCTTCCAAGAATTTTTGCATTCTTTGGTTAAAATTTTCATTGTTGTTGGCGCCTTCTGTTTCCGAAACATTTGGTGACGGCGTATGACGCAGTTCTGTAGTTTTATTACCGAATAAGTTTATATATAGTGTGTCACTTTAGTTTGGGAAAGTACCAATGTTGAACAACGCGAATTTACGTACCTGAATTCGCCTTACTCAAATTCGAATCAGTTGAGATATCAATTACAGTTTGGTCCACATCACTATCGTCAGAGAAATCGTCACTGCTAGCATAGCAAATGCTTCCATCATTGTCATCTTCAGAAGAGCTCGATAAACTAGCTTCGTCATTAACAACACTGATTAAATCAGTGTCATCATCGAAATCTAAGGCGAGTATATTATAATTTAAGCTTCGTAAAACTGCAAATCCTGACTTACTCAATGGGTCCACACTTGGTTCAGGTTCTTTTTTTATGCCTAAATCTTTCTCAGATAAAATCGTGCGTCGTATTACAGCCGCTCTGCTTGTCGAGGCCTGTGGCGTACTCCTTGTGGGTTTCGTTTTTGTACTTTTTTGTAGCGTTTTCATTGTAGATGGTTTTACTACAGTAGCTTGCTTGCCAGTCTTAACTGGCGCATTGTTAGACTTTCTTTGCATAGCTGCTGACATTGGTGTTGTTTGCAACGAAGTTTTACCTGCTCTTGATTTGGTTTGGTTTTGCTTAGATTGCATTCTGTTATTGATCGGCGGTCGACCTTTAATGTCTTTTAGTGTTTTAGGGGTGTAAGTTGCACTATCGCTTTTTTTTGTTGATTTAAGTGTCTTTATTTTCCCTAATTTGCTACTGGCCGGCTTGTCAATAAATTCACCTAAATAAATAACACACAAAACAACGTTCACGTTACTGCTGTGTTAAACGTAACTACCAAATCTTACCTAAATCACGAACTAAGGCATCTATTGAATCGAAAGAATCGTGAGATGAACGTCCTTTTAACAACTTTGTACTAGTAGCACCTGTTTTGTAGTAAAGATGTTTAGCATACGTCTAAAAACTTTTTTGTGGCTTACCTTTACCACCAAGTAAACGACGATATACAGAATCATCGGAATCGTAGTCCGAAGATGAGAACGATTCGGGGCCGGCTCGTACGTTGGGTGTTTTTGTCCCTACCTTCGTTGGCTTCTTCTTTTGTCGATTTTGTGTATGCTCGATGTCGTCATTATCTGAATTATCATTACCATGAAACAATTTTTCAAATATCTCCAAATCAATGGCCGATGAGCTAGAATCATCATCACTTGAATTTAAATCCTCCAAAACGACGCTGTGACCGACGCGTACCTTCGCGTCAATAGTTTTTTGCGATGCCTTTGTCGCGTTTGTTGAAATAGCTATGCAAATGTAATAATGCAAAATAACGCTTATAACACGAAAAACACAATATTAACTAAGTTGCAATGCTCAGAACCTACAGGGCAAAACCAAATCCTTATACTCTTCCAAATATTCGATATCCTCCATTTTTTTGTGCTCTTTTCTAAGAAAATCAGCTGCTTAGTAAAACATTTTATGTCGCTTCACGACGATTAAATTTCAATAGTTAATACAACTGCTTCGCTAGCCGCAATTACTTAAATAGGCACACATGTGTTACATAGAATAATTACTTTACTCTTTGTTTATGATTTTTTTACACAGTACGTCGCAGTTGCGAAATTCATGCGTCGCGCGGTTTGTTGTTTCTTTTGTGAAGACGAACTGAATAAGTTATAATAAGCCTTCCATCAAGTTGGCTGCTCTGAGCATATAATTTGCACAAGTGGACAATGCTATTTTAGTCCATGGTATAAGAAAAGAAGGTAGCGCCAAAGTTTTACAGTTTTGCCGCTCTTAAACGCCGCCATTTTATGTTGTTGACGTCATCAGCATTTAGTGTATTTTTGGAGCTGATTTCAAAATTTTTACGCCGCACAACACTATCATATGTTTGGAAATTGCAGTCCAATTTGTAAATAAACAAATATATATATTTATTGAAAAAAGTACGGCATGTCTAAGTTTTAGTGAATATTATTTGATTGTTAAAAGGATTTCCACGCGATTAAATTGACGAAATAAGTGTTACTTCTCTGTTAACATTTATATGGCACAGTATAATTAAACTGTTGTTATATATGTGAACAAAATTATGTTGATAGCTTATTAACTATTTACTCAGTTTTTTGAATATGCAGTTTTGGTTATTCACCATTTGACTATTAAGTTTTCTTATATTGAAAAGCATATGCGCCCTGAAGAATAGTTTTTTGACGTCGGGGTGGCATTGGATATCTTTCATGCCATCAATTTCTAAATAATTGTTTGAGATAAGTATTCCATTGTCGTTGAATTAGCGAAAACTTTACTTTATCGCTTTTAGATTCTCCATCAAAGACATTGATGGTTTTAAAAGACCGCTTTCGCTCAATTGAGCGACCCTACTACATTTTCTTTTTATGTTAAACACTCATTTCAGCTACAAAAATACACTAATTTAGTGTGACGTCAACAACATAAAATGGTGGCGTTCTAATGAGAATGGTCCAATTTCGAGAGAGAAAAAGAGCCAAACGGCGCCACCACTATTTATTACATCATGATTTTAGTGTATCAACTGCAATCCGATTTTTTAATTTGATTTGAGCTTTGGACTGACCACTTAATGTCATTCCGACACAACAAATCAGACATTATTAAGATGGAAGCCCCCTCTGGGGGATGGTTGGGTAGACTGCAGCAGACGTTTTTTTGAATTGAATTTCACTTCACTCATTGTTTATATTTATTTTCTGAATTATTTTAGTGAAGAACAGCTAAGCCTTTCACGGGCAAAAACGAAACAAAACCATGGTATGGTTCATGCGTAAGGTTTCTATGTGTGAGTGGGAACCTATATGCCAAGGGCTGTCATCATAGACAAAACTAGAGAATTCCTCAAAGATTTATTGAATTTTGTATGAAGGGAACGTTCCTTAGGAGCATGTTTAGCGTCACTGAAAGTGACTAGAGTTTGCAGAGCACGAAACCATTCTATCTCACTCACGCACATACAGCAGCATACTCTCTCCCTGTGGATACTACGCTCTGTTACGGTAGCAACCCTAAGATATGATTTTTGTATTAAGAATTTACTGTTTTCATTTCTTTGCACAAAGCAATTGTATGGCTAATTTATAAAGAATTTTCATGAAAAAAAAATTTTTATTTATTTACCGCATGCAACACTTACAATGAAGCGTTGCATCAATGCTAGTGTTGCAAAAGTAAGCAAGCTTCTGCCGTCAGCTACGCACGAAGACGTGGCACGAAGACGAAGCTGGCTTCGTAACTTCTCGTCAGTCACTTTGAACAAAACACGCAACGTATTTGAGCAGTGTGGTTTAAATTGTTTTCTATTGCAGCAGATTTAACAAATAGCTATAAAATGGTAAATGAAAGTGCAGTTGAATAATGTTGTTTTAGTGCATAGAGTTTAATATCATAATTTTTAATTATTGCACAGCCTGCGCCAGCAAGTTCAACCACAGTGGGCAGCGGTTCACGTTCGCCCAGCAAATTATCAGCGCCACGTTCTGGTGGCGGCGGTGGTGGCAGTAATTTAAAACAACGTAAAACCGCCAGCAGCAGTACCACAGCAGCAAGAAGTCGTGCGCCTGGTGGTGCTGGCACAGGTGGCATGTGGCGTTTCTATACAGATGATTCCCCTGGTATTAAAGTGTAAGCTAAATTTCTTGATTTATTATAATAAAACAACTAACTGTTGCTCTCTGCCTAGTGGACCCGTGCCCGTGTTGGTCATGTCGCTGCTCTTCATTGCTTCCGTGTTTATGCTGCACATCTGGGGCAAATACAATCGTTCTTAAGCATTGGTAATCCAAATTATAACTAAACAAAATGTTAGACACTTTCACCACATTAGCCAATGAACGAACGAACGTGAAATAAACGTTGTCGACGTCATCAAAAAAAAAACTGCCGCAAATTGCAACATTCCGTTCGTTTTTCTTTTGAAATGTTGGTGTTTTCCATATAAAATTCTTAGTTTTATAAAATACCTTTAAGTCAAAGTGCATAAATAATTTTAACTTATTTTCACTTATGTAAAGAAGCGAAAAGTTTTCAAAATATGCGATTAAACCTGATTTTTATTTTGCTGCGGAGCATTTTGCTTCATTCCGTTCATACCGCAGTTGTGTGTGGTAATTTCAACGAAGAATACAAATTAGACATCAATTGAAAAAGATAGTTTACAAACATTGTTTTTTGCGCGTTCCACTTTTCACGAACCAAAATTGTAATGGTGTGCAAAAGTTAAATAAAAACCAAATTTTATAATACCGAAAATAACTTGAATTTATATCTTAAATGTGAACGAGTTGCGTTGTTAAGCTGTTATTTTGTTTTTAAATCTTTCAGCCACCCATCTGAGCTTGCTTCCGTGTATTCAGTGATACACATATAATCTTCTTAAAAATTATCAAGACCAAGCCGATGGCAAAGTCTTCAACGTCCGAACCTTAGCCAAAAACTGAAAGGCAGGGCTATAGTGGGGCGTAACCGACTATAGAAAACCCTGTACCCAATCCAAAACTAATTATATTTTTTTGTTGCTTTAATATTTTGTATTCATTATGTAGAGATGTGTTAAGAAAAAAAATTTGGTTTTTTTAGTAAGACATTTTTTGACCGGTCGTTCCAATGGCAGCTATATGTTATGGTAAACTGATATTTATCATATTCGGGAATATGATTGGATATTACTTAAAATCATTAAAAACAAAATTTGGCAACGATATCTTTATAAACAAAAAAGTTTTTCTCAGTAAATGTTGTTTTTCGGCCGATTGTTCCTATGACGGCTATGTGATATAGTAAACCGATATATATAATATTGAGATATGTAATTGGACATAATCTAAAACTATTAAATCCAAAATTGGGTAACGATATCTTAAAAAACAAAAGGGTTTTGGTTACTAAATGTGGGTTTTCGGCCAATCGTTCCTATGGTAGCTATATATTATAGGTCGAATATCGAAAAAAATAGACTTGTTATGCCTGTGGATTGGGCGAGTCTTAGTGCCAAATTTGGTTGTTGAAGATCTTACCGTTTCCGAGATCCGTGCGTTCACACAGACAGACAGACGGACATGTCTAGATCGACTCGCCTTTCGATGCTGATCGAGAATATATATACTTTGTGGGGTCTGCCACGCCTCCTTCTGCCCGTTATATACATTTGCATAACTTTAATATACGCTTTATCATTTTTTGGAACAGGGTATAAAAAAAATGTTTTTCAGTTTACCATTAACTTATGTAGACAACTTTGTCGCCTTCAACTTCTCCCAGACTACGTTTTCAAAAACAATTTCTAAAAATCATTTGAAATGTAAAGCCCCGTTAATTCGTATATTTCTTTTTGTTGTATAAATATCTACAAACTCGGGGACTAAAAATCTTCTTTCAATAACAAAAACAGAGTTAGAAAAAATCGGTGTGAGGTATATGAGAATGGATTGATGCAAAGATTATGATAGGTTTGAGAATCACTAGACACATATGTATGTTCAGGTAACCTAATGGCTTTCATACTTTTTTAAAAATATCGCTATAATTGATATTTGTCTTTTATTAATTATTAAATAAAATAAATAAAAAGCGTTGAAAAGTATAAATAGAAAAATAACTGCAAGAGTCTGATATATCATGATTTAACTATGATAACGCCGCATAGTTTGAAAAACATTATCAATAGCAACAGCGTTAACAGCACATAAAGCAGAAAAGAAGTAATATTAATTCTATTAAAAACCCAATAAGATTACAATATATATTAAAATAAATTTTATAGAGAAATAAAAATATACTGAAAGCATAAGAACTTGCAACTTCATCAACATCTCCCCTGTGATCGGACTCACATTGGTTTTTTTTTTAAATCTCGTTAAATTGATCGATTAACTGATTTATAATTTGAAAACCCCTCTAATTCGTAAAAAATGTAATTTATTTTTGTTGTCACTGCATATACTGTACTTGAATTAAATACACTGACTGAATAGAATAAAATTCTTTAAAACCGTTTGAAACGAATTATCAGAACATATTTTAAATTCGGCAAATTTTTTCTTTGACAATACTATCGCGATAGTAAATTTTAAAAAATAATCACATCAGATTATCGATTTTTTTACGTTTGTCAACACTATTTATGCCGTCTTTTGAATGACAAAACCGGCTACATTATTTCACTTTATTTTTGGACTTCGTTGAGGGCAGGTTGCCACGGTTTGTATCAGCACGTCTATCGAAAAAAACAAAGAAGTTTTAAAATTGTTATCAAAATGCAACGAGCAACATCAAGTATGATATTAGCAGTTTATTTGAATAATAAAATAAACTGCAAAACATATTGGATGCCGTGGAAAAAACTGGCTTGAAAGCGGTAAGATGCAATTTCTGCAGCCATGAGCAATGGCAGCAAACCTGATGAATGTTCTTTTGCTGAGGAGTCGCGTGCGATTGTAGCGTCAAAAACTACAATCGTGTTGCATTTTGAATGCGGAAAGATATGAGAACGGCCAACTGATATTAGTTATTATTAAAATACTGTGCTGTAGTTTGTCAGTATTAAAATTTTTTTTTTTTTTTTTTCAATTTCCAGTTTGCAAATGGTCGCCGCCACGTGTTTTTCTTAAGTGAAAAAAGAAACTGCAGCTGTTGACTGGTATGTTATAATTATTATATAGAGATTGGCTAGGTTTCTGAAATTTTGATGATAAGTTTATACTGATAGAATAGTGCGGATTTGTAACTAAAATTAAACCAAAAGGATGCTGATAAAATTACAGCAATAGCTTGTTAGTTTTTCTTGTAATCTTTTTTATCAATTTTTTTTTATTTTTATTTGTAGTTGGTTTTCGGCATGTTACACCGGGAAAATGCCATTTTTGCGAGCAGGTTGGTATATTTATTTCTATTTAAAACGTTTTTTTTTTTTTTTTTTTTTTTTTCGTTTTAATGATGAACAGTTACATTATTAACTTTCGTTCTACTGAGAGTACAATGCGGAATAATTTTTTATTTACTGATACATAAAATTATATCACAATTTGATCTGTAAATTATGTAATACCATGTATTAATATATATATATTTTTCCTCTCAACTTTCAGAACATGTATGATTGCTCAATAAAATAAATGGTACTTAATGCGGTAAGTTTTCAATATTTTTTTTATTGTTATATTGTAACCATTTTACATGATGTTAAACTTAATCTGAAA
Organism: Stegana nigrithorax; assembly: GCA_037044495.1. Lineage (NCBI taxonomy): Eukaryota > Metazoa > Arthropoda > Insecta > Diptera > Drosophilidae > Stegana > Stegana nigrithorax. Next base: position 89,280 of record JBAMBQ010002605.1, read on the forward strand.
GCAAACTTTGCTGATTAACACACAAATTAAACCAAAAGGATACTGAAAACGAATTTGATTAACTAATTGTCATAAGTTTATACGATTGCCTCAAATCAACTTTTCTTTTTTTTTTTTTTACAGTAATGATAAAATGGCATTGAAATGCGTCAGGAGGGAATATTAGAAAACTGAATCACGCTGCTTCATTCTGTGACAGCATGGTCGAATCGGCCACAATCACTAAATATGAAAAAGGTGCGCATAATTTTATATTTAAATGTGGGGAGAGGGGGAAGGGGTGTATTATCTTAAATCAACTGATGATTTTTCTAGTATAGTTCATTAGAAGTAAACATGTTACAAACTTTTTCTTTAACTGATTGTAAAACTCTAAATATTCATAGTCCTTATTATGCACAAATAAAACTGAATTTTTTCTTAAATTTTATTTTCTAGCCACAGAAGCAAGCGAAACTAGCACTGGTGCAATATCCTGAATTGCCGCTAAGGTAATATTTCTTAAATATTAGCTAATAATACACTTTAAAAGTATATATGTGATGAACAATCCTAAATCAGGATCCCTCTACTGAGTTGAACCCATAACAAACCATGCGGTCAATTTTTCCCTGTCTGATAAGAACATGTATTAAAAACGCTTTAAGATTTTGTTGTAAGTTTATTAAAAAAGGATTCTTTTATTTTTGCAGCTCCATGATATACAATGCAGACATTGAGTGATCGTTTGTCAAGGTGAATATTGCTTTTTTACTTAATACAAAATTAATATTTTTTGTGATGAGTAACCCTGCCAAGAGGTGGGTGTCTTCCCTGAGGTTTCCATAAAAAACCATGCTGTAAATTTCTTTCCCCGACTGATGCCAAACGTTTTATTTAAAAAAATTGAATTATAAGCAATTAAGTTAAATGAGTTTTTTTTTTTCCTCTTTGCAGTTCGAAATTGACGCTCGTTGCAGGTTTTCAACAGCTTGATGTTGGTTGTAAAACAAATTGTTAAATTTGAATAAAAATATATTTAAACAAATTTTTTGAATTCTTATTATTTGAACTACTTTAATTCGCCACATGAATATATTACAATTTTTTGTGTTGGTGTACCGGATTTTGAGCCGCAGCGTTCCATTTTGCGCACAACATCAGCTCCGCTGATAACGTGTCCAAAGACCACGTGCTTGTTATCCAGCCAATCGGTTCTTTGTATATTAAGATCGTTATTATATGTCTTGCAATGCATTATGTACTGTACTTACTTCGTCGTGCAGATGAAGAACTGTGAGCCGTTTGTATTTGCCCCCGAATTGGCCATTGAGAGTGTGCCAAAGCCATTGTGCTTCAGATTAAAATTTTCATCTGCAAATTTTTTGCCATAGATGGATTTACCGCCCGTGCCATTGTTGTTGGTGAAATCGCCGCCTTGGCACATCTGCAAAAAAGTACATGAAATTTTACAAATCGGTTTTAACGCATTAAATTACAATTTGCCTTACAAACTCTGGTATCACACGATGAAATGTGCAGCCTTTGTAACCGTAGCCTTGTTCGTGTGTGCATAGTACGCGAAAATTTTCAGCCGTCTTGGGCACAACGTCCGCGCGCAAAATCATCACAATGCGGCCGGCATCGTTACCTCCAATGCGTATATCAAAGAACACTTGTGGATTTCGTTTCTCTGAACGCTCAATAACTGCGGGGCCAGTGGATGGTACCGCCTTATCCGTTTGAGCCTGTTCACCTTCAGCTGTGTTTGTAACTCCGTCTTTACCTTGCTCCTGTTGTGGCAATGTGGCACCGGCGTGTTTTTGTAACCAATCGTCATCCGCCCAAACTGGCTTAAAACTATCCTCTTTCACGCGCACTGGCTTGGCTAGATTAACGCGTATTGTACGTCCGTACAGCTCAGCATCATTCATATTATCAATAGCCGCAGCTGCATCCTCGGCCATTTCGTATTCAATAAAAGCAAAGCCACGATGTCGCTGCGATTCGTAGTCTACCGGCATTTGTATATCGGCAATGTCACCAAAAGGTATGAAAGCATCATTTATAAGCTTTGCTGTGACTTCGTCGGCTAAGCCGCCAACATAGACAGTACGTTTGTCATTTGACATTGTGTACTCGAAGTTAGTTAAGTGAAAATAAATAAAACGTTTAAAAATGTAAAAATATAAACAAAAACTGCACTACATATTCACCATTCTCAACGAAACGAATACGAGTGCAGTGATGCCAATTTAGCGATTTCAGTGTGACTGCCACAAAAATTGTGGTGCCTCTTTGTATGAAAGCCATCGAGCTACTTTGCCTTACTGAGTGCTGGCACCACTGTAATTGGTTAGGCAATGATGTAGTGGAAGTACTCAAAACGTTTAAAAAAACCGTTATAGTGTATGACTGAAATAATGTTGTTCAGATTATTGTATTTACTGAAAAGTAGTAATAAATCAACTTTATTTATCGTTAATCAAGAAGTAATAAATCAACTTGGAAAGAAAAAATAAATATTTTATGTAAGTTTGGAGCTATGAACTTTTTTAAACGATTAAAAATACAAATTTAAATTTGTGTAAATTTTATTTTAAAATGCATTAACTAGTTCTAATTTATATCTGATTGCTTATTTCATCAGCACATTGCATAGGCGTTTTAACAAATATTTCATCATGTAGAGTAGTTTCAGCTGGCAGCAAGTATTTGAGGATCGCCATAAAATAATAACCGGGCTGGACGTAGAGATAAGTTGCACATATCACGATAGTCAGACAACTGCCAATCAATATATCTGAAATCAATAGAACATTGACTTAAATACTTAGCTAAATTCAAAGATAAGATAAGTTTTAGTAATTTACAAAGTGCTACTTAATTTTTTATAATACAACAATTAAAACTTACTGCAGAAAACCTTCTCCCAAGGTTCACAAATCGAAATTTGCGTATTTAGCTCATACAGAAAATAAAGCCATTTCAAATAACGTGCAAGTTTTTTATATTGCTTAATAATTTTTGCTAACATTTCTTAACGTTGTGTGAATTGCATACGCACTGCTGCCAAGTTTTTGTGTAACTAATTTTTTCTAAATGCGATATTACACGATATTTTGTTAACTGCACTAAATTTTATCGCAAATAAGAGACCGCATTGCTACTTTTTAAACCTAAATAATACTTTTAACTAGATAAGGCAACAGACAAGAAATTGAATTCCTTATACAATAAGTTTCTTTTTGAATCGTTGACTGTTCGTTTCATTTTTTCGTAATGGCTTTGAAATTAAAAAGGTATATGTTGAAATTAAAAAAAAAAAAAACCAAAACAAAAATAAAAGAATTTTTGCACAAAAATGACGTACCTGGTTTTATTTCTAGTAACAACACAAGCGTCACAGAGGGCGATCCCGTGGCTTATCAGCGCAGACGCGCGCTACGCAAACCATTATCATCGTACAGCACTTGTTGTTAGTAGGGTGAAATCGTTATCAGGAAGATCCAAATAGATAGCACATTATTCACATAGGGATGTATGTGCACTGCGACGGAGTACTCCACATATTTATCGTTAATCAAGTGTATGCCCGTCGAACGTATGCGTTCCGATATGGCCGACAGATTCGTGTAGGTAAAGTTCACAGTAAAGCCGTAGAACTGCATAGGCAACACATATACCTTATTAAAAATCACATTTTGTTTTTATTTACTCATAGGTAACCTTAAATTCCGGAAATAGCTGCTCCAGCTGTTCGGCATACTTTGGTTCCTCATAGCTGCCTTCTCCGGCATTGGTTGTCAGATATTCTAATTGCTGTAAGATGCGTGACAATTGCGGTTGGAAGGCGCTGAAGAATGATTGTGGATAAAAAAGTTAAGCATGCAGTATATATATCATCTAATTATTTAACAACTAGCGTTCACTCCTTTCCACAGGAAAAACCCAGCAAAGAAAGTTTTCGCTTTGCAGAGAGAGAGAGACTGGCTCCTCAATAGCAGAAGCAAACTCCCACTTCGCAACAAGCGAACAATCTACCAACAGGTGGTTGCGCCTACTTGGCGGTACGGTATCCAAATCTGGGGCATCGCAACAAGCGAACAATCTACCAACAGGTGATTGCACCTACTTGGCGGCACGGTATCCAAATCTGGGGCATCGCAACAAGCGAACAATCTACCAACAGGTATTCTAGGGTCTGGCTTCGGCCCTTGTTATTGTTATTTAATATGTTTAAGCCTAGAAACCCCTTTTTGGTAAACACGCTCAAAAACTGGCGATTTACAACTACGCCAGGTGTCTCATAGCACAATATGATATGCTTAAAAAAAAAAGATAAACTTAACATAATGATGAAACATAATCCCGGAGAAGTCGCTTACTTTAACTCTACCGATTGTACATTAAAAGCTTTGTGGAGTCATCCAATCAAGTTTACTAACTTCCAAAACCTGCAGGTAATATTTGCTTCTTAACAAACTGTTCAAGTAAGTCTTAATTTTACCCACCAATAACCTGATATTTTAAACCTAATAAATCTTCTAATTGTATATGAGTATTGAGTGTTTAGGGGACTCTTACCGGTTCCATATGGTCTTGCGCATTGGTCGCCAAGCGCTGATCTTCTTCATGACTTTATGTTCGATATTCTTGCGCAGTTGGCTGTAGTTAGCTGTTGGCTTATAGTTATAATCTAAGTGCTGCACCCCTCCAAGAGGAGCCGGGTTACGCTTGCTGAAAGCTGGTATCCAGCAGGCACTGTCATTTAAATTGAAATTGGTCATGATAACGCGTGACTCCGCTTGTATGTTTACGTAGAACTGTAGATAAACACAATTATAAGGATTTAACATAACAGCCAGATCTGTGAGCACAGGCTGATTGCTGCTTACATTATCCTGTGCTGCAATGCAGTGCACACGACTTAATGGACAGTGCGCATCCTTTATGCCATATCGCTTGCCCGTATGCGGCTCTATAAGCATCAGCTCACCGTTCTGCTCCTGCCGATAAAGTACAAATGTGCACTCGCCGTAAGGTGCAGCTAAGCCCAAGACAAGCCAACACTGTAAGCCGAGTGCCAGTGCGTAATTGCAAAGCAACACGCCAAGATCTTTCGCCGAGCACCAGGTGTTATTCAATATGCACTTATTATCCAACCAAACGCCCTGGAAGCCCATGCAGGCATCGTACTGCTTCAACACGCTCAACAGCGCAACAAAGCGGCAAGCGCTGTCCAATGTGGGCTGCTCACGCGCCGCCGCGGCTATTGGCAATGGCGTCAGTAGGCGCGTTAGGCAAACACGTTGCCCAGCAGCTGTGCACACGAGTGGATCGATGAAACGTGTGGGCTGCAGTTGCTTCATCTCGTTAGACCACTGCAGTAAATGCTCACGTACCTCCTGCAGCTCCGTGCACTCCAGACTGCGCGTCGAAAGCGTTGGCAAAGTGCACTGCGGCTCAATGCTAAGATAACACCACAGATGCACCGCCTCCTTGATCTCAGGGTAGCTTTCAACGCTTGCAATATTTGTTACCGAGTCTATAGTCGGACGCTTGTAACCTAAGAGCACTTTGGGGGTTGTTAGCTCGAAGCAACCTTCGAAGTGCTGGCGCTTTATGAGGCTGCTAATCGGCACACGATACTCGCCCAGCCAATTAGTCTGCACGCGCTGATAGATATCCAAGCTGGCCTCGCTAACCTGCTGCTCGATTAGCTCATCGTAGAGCGTTATCTTCAGTTCATCACGCAGATCCTTAACGCAACCTTTGGTTGTAAGCAGCAACTGCTCATTCCAGGTGGGATTCGAACCTTCAGCTGTGCTTGTGCGGCACACCTTATGCCGGTAGCTAAGTGCAATGAATGGTCGCACATTGGAGTACATCACAGCTGTTAGAGAAGTGCCTTAAATGCTTTGGTCTAAATAACTTCTAAAACTGCAAGCCTTTACCTTGTGACATGAACATGGCGCCCATGTGCGCATCAGCGCTGCGTGCCGAATCCAGCACTTGCAAGATCTGTCGACTGCGCACCGGTATGCCTGTGGCACGCACCACATTCAGCACTATGTTGAAGGTTTGCATAGTATCGGTGTTTATGGTTTGTCTGGCAGAGACGCTGCCAAAACCAACGCCGGCACCAACGCCTACACTGTGGCCACTGCCAACGCCACTAAGCGGATGTAACGGTCTGCGCGGTTTGAATAACGTAGCCAATGCACGAAATAACAGACTGTAAGCACGTAAAAGATTTCGTTGATAATCCTCATTTATGTATAGATAATAATTATATTGTATATACATACGCCCAACTGGCCAGCTCATCATCATCGCCAATGAGTAGCTGATTGGTATGCTCCTTCAGCTTGGCCATGCGCGCGCAATGCTGCCAGACGGTTTCGTACAGAGCGCGTACGGTCTTCTTGCCCTCATGCTTGAACAAATCGATGGCATCCATCCAATTGCCCACGTCAATGACTGGCTCAGCGGGCGCATCCCAATCGAAATCAATTTCATGTTCCAGCGCAGCTACGCCTCGCAGATCCTTTGTACGTGTATCGTTGCGCGCCGAACGTGAACGCAGCAAACGAAATCGTTGATTCTCCAACATAGATTGCATGCTGCTGAATTCCAGTGTGCTCTCCTCGAAGAAGCCTTCTCCGCTGCTGTTACTCTCCTCATCAGTTGCCATTTCCTCTGCTGTCGCATCATCAACGTCAACTGCGGGCGCGGCTTTCACTGCCAAGCGCACATCGCCAAATAATGTATTCGTGCGTTTCTCCTCATCCAAATCGATGTGCAAATAAAGGTCACCAGCGCACTGTTGCCCCTTAAATGCCAGCTTGTGCATGCTGGTCTCCACCATCAAGGGCAAAGTGATGTTGGCTATTCTGCTTTGCGTTGGCAGTTTGTTCTTCTCCACGAGCACAATATTCGCTTGCTGCGGCATGTGACGCGCCAGGACTATGCCCAATGTCTCATGCATATACAAGTGCAAGTCCGGCTCCAAGCGATAGCTGCGCGTTTGACCCACAAACTGCCCATCGAAGTAGACCTTCAAATAGTAACTTCGCAACTTTTGCGGTGCACGTTGGCCAGGCAGATTGTGATATAGCAGTGCCTCCTCATCAGCATCGCTGCGCGTTACGTGCACGCGCAACTGCTCCGGATCATAAAAACTCACTGCGTACTGTGCTTTCAGTTTTTCGCGAAGTTTCTCAATAATCGGTTTACGCGGTGGCTTCAATTTCGGTTCGCCGCCGCCCGCCGTTTGTGAGCTACGCCAGGCACGTTTCGCCATATAATAAACCTCCAAGCGTTCGCGATAGATTTCCGACAAATCCACATCGAAGCGCGCCTTGAGCTGCTCATACTCATAGGAAATGTCCTGCGGCTGTTCCACATGCAAACGCAGCTGAAAGCGCGTACACTGGTACTGCTGCTGCTTGCGTAGCAGCTTCAGCTCGGCCCACTTGTTAAGTAAGGACTGCAGCAGCTGCTTTTGCGTGGCCGCCGCATCATAGTAACGCACGCGCAATTGCTGTGCCTGCGCCAGATAGTATTCCATTTCCTGTGAGCGGGCCAACGCTGTTCTTGGCGTTATCGTGGCGGCATCTTCGCGCTCCGACGCTGTTAGCCTTTGCAATAGCTTGCGTGTTGTCTGCAAGTCGGCATATAGCTTAGCCACGTGCTTGCCACGCGATTCCATTTTGTATTGCTCATACAGATCCGCCAACTCATTGGCCATTTCATGCTCACGCAGCAGCTGCTGGTGCGCTGAGAAACGCAGCTTTTTAAAGTGCAAGCGAATCAGCTTGCGAGCCATCAACGGCTGCAGCACTGGCTGCGGCGTAACGAAGATGGGTTGGAATTCATATGCACATAAGGTGCGGTACAATTTGTTGTCCTTTAGATAATTGGTGGGGCCACTGCTTAATTGCATGAGTAACGCTTCATCAATTTTTACGCCCGTCGCTTTCGCCTGCTCATAGATACGATTCAACATGCGCATTGCCATCGGCGTGCACGCTTTGCCATCCACTGTTATCTTGTACTGCAGATTGGACTTGGCATTTGGCTTATAGAGCAGTAAATCGTCCTCATAATAATGCCGGCACAGCTGCAAGCCTTGTGCCACAATGGGCTCAACTAATTCGATTTTAATGTAGGTGGCGCCAGTTGCCTGCGAGGCTTGAGCGGCGGTGTGTGTGCTCTGCTTATCTGCCGACATCGCATCTTCATCAAGATTGGCATACTTCCACCACTGTGCGGCAGAGGAGCCGGTTTCTGTGGCTTCCTCTGCGTACGGCATGTCATCATCATCAGTATCGGTTACACGCTTGTTCGTGTAGTCGCTGTCGTGCGTGCGTGGACTGTTCATTGTGCCATCAGCAGCGTCTTCGTTTAGCTCAAAGAAGAACTCAGCGCTTTGTGCATCCATATCCTTTACATTGCTGCCACTTTGACTGCTGCTGCTCTTGGCTTGCAATAGCTTTTGCACTTCGGCTTCACGTTCACGATAGCCACGCGTTGTGCGCGATTTGCGTTTCTTAGCGCGTTTGGCATGTTTGCGGCGTTGTTGGCCAGCACCTTTGCTGGATGTGCTCGTGTCCATTGTGTTCGGCGACTAAAATTTGTCTAGTTTTTCTTTGTGAAAAGTTTGACGTAAGGTTTGTTTGGTTGCGTTGCCATGGCGATGCGTAAGCCGGTAAAACAAAGCTGGCCGTGCGTATTGCCAACTAAGTTGACTTGATCAATTTACTTTCTATATAAGCTATTTAAAAAGTAAGAAGATTGCAATTGTTTTCTTTTCTTTTTGTTAATGGCATATAAATACATTATGAATTTACATTTAACATAATTAAAATGATGCAAGAAATATAGCATAAACATTTTTAATGTACAATTATCAAAACTAGTACAAAATTGTTGTTGTATTGCATTAATTGTACAAAATGTATTCGTTCTTTTTGTTGTTGTCTTTCGTTTGTTGTTATTTTTATAGATTTTGTTGTTGTTGTTGTTGTTACGAGGCTGAAAACTTTAGGCGACTACTCCAGAACGGTTACTTCTTCCTTGACTAAAAATTCAACAATCTCCTCGTCGACTTCCTCCGTATCCAAGCTATCAGTATCGAAATCTGGAATAGAAGAGGGAAAAAAATTAAGCAGGAGTTAAGTAAGCTACTACCGACTGTCTACTTACGATTTCTAAGCATCATGCGTCTGCTCTTCTGTTCCTGCCATTCAGCAATACGTTTATTGCGATATTCCATAAATTGATCACGTAGCTGCGAGCGTTTCTCGAGCAATTCCTTGGAGGCGCGTGTCAAGCGCAAGCGATCCTTTTGTTCGAATATGGGATAGTATTTCTTCAAGTTCTTCTTGATCTCTTTTTGCTTCTCCTCGGTGAGCAGTGTTGGTGGGCGCGGGCGCCACAAATATTGTACGAAATTCTTAAGTATGGTGCGACGTATAATGCGACCCTGGAACGTGTACATATTGAAGCCAGTGTCTTCCTTAACTTTCCACGATGAGACACCCGTGACGACATAGCGTCCTGTGGGATCCCATTCAACTTCGGATGCACGAAAATGATCCGGAGATGCGGTTATAATATAATCATTAGTGGTATCCACAAATTCAAATGTGCCCATGGTCAAGTTTGCCATGACAATGAATTGTCCACGTGGCGACCAGAAGAGATGTGTGCACGATTTCTTTTCAAGCCTTTTAACCAATGTTGGCTTGACGCCCTTGTTGACCTCATAAAAGCTAACATTAGAGTTGCTCGGTTCGCCATGTATAATTGAGAATTTATTGCCGATGGGTTCCCAAGCAAATGCCATGATTAGCTCACGTATTTCCACCGAATCGACGGGAATTTCCTTTTCACGCATATGAAAGATTTCAAAGTTATAGAACATACCCAGGAATTTCACATCCAATTCTTTCTTATCTTTCTTCAGTTTGGAGTAACGATCAACCTTCACACAGAGATAGTCACCCGATTTCTGCCAGTGCAGTTTGCAGTCGGCAACGTGGAACAGATTCTTGTTACGTGTTTCACGTTTCTTGGGTATCTCCATGAGTGTTACTCGTGCGGGTATCTGATTTTGCTCCTCCACCCAGTAAGCAATAACATTATCCGTGGGCGACCACGAAAAGCTACGTATGCCTGGTATTTTAATTGATTTTAAATCCAGCAGATAAAACGATGGCGTCTCATATATGTGTATTGAGTGATCGCCCAAACGTGCAACATATTTATCATCATGCGACCAGCGAAACATTGATAGTACCGACATACCATCGGCCACAAACGAACGTTTCTCAGCGCCGGTACGTATATCCCAAATAATGACACGCTGGCCAGTTGGAGTCGGTCCGTAGGTAACCAGATAGTTTTCACATGGAGAAAACTCGACGAATTGTGTACCGGAATGCGGGAATTTCTGTATTTTTTGGAAATCACTGCCACCCCAAATCACAACACCAGGCTTGTGGAATGTAACCACATACGTGCCCAATGGCGACCACTTGACGAAAGTGTCAGTGAAACGTTCACGCGTTTCCAGTTCGGTTGGCTCGGGCAGAGTATTCTGCCAGAAAGCCACTTGCACACAATTAGGTGCAGTTTCCGCAGCGACGCAGTACTGATCGTAAGCGTCGGCGTCATTCATGAAGTTATAAAGGTCTCCCTGCATCTTGAATGGTTGTGGGGTTGGCGGTTCCCATTTCTCGGGAATATTTTCATACCTAAAACGATTTTATTTGTATATACTGATTTCATACAATCAAATATGCCATCACTCACTTTTGGAAGTCGGTAAACAAATTCACGGCAAACGTGTGATTTTTGTCCAGACGATGATTGTTAAGCGTCTTGACAGCCTCCTCTGCTTGACTTTGATTTTTATATTCCATAAATGCATAACCCTTGGTCTTTCCTTCTTCATCAACTGGATGTACGACATTCACAATTTCACCGCAATGCGAGAAAAGCTTGTTAATGACCGATTTTAGCTTATCTAAACGGGACGGCTCAACACGGGGCATATTATCAACCACGACGACACTTTCAACACCATCCGCCTCCGATGGCCGCTGAGCAAGCATATCGCCAAGCAATTCTGCATAAAATTTTAAAAACAAACATTTCATCATTGTTTTGGAGTCACAAGGAATCAAAAAATTTTCTTTTGAGGTTAGGTTGCATGCATTAAATTTCGCGAAAGTGTGCTGTGCTGGCAAATAACAAAAAACTCACCTTCATCGCTCACATTGTCCACAAAACCTGGTGGATCTTCAAAATTTGGTTCCTCATTGTGTTCCCCATTGGTCGCATCAGCGCCAGATTGCTCTTCACCTTTCTTCTTAGCCATTTTCCAGTTAAAACCGCAAATTATTTCACCGCACCCGGATTTTCGCAGTCATTAAACACGCTCGACGACGAGAAGACCGAACATAAAGAAAGCTGGTAACTTGCAATGTGTGACTGACCAACTTTTTAGTTGCCAAAAATACCAAAGGTAAGTACACAATGTACTAAAATAATTAAGTAGCGAGTAACCACTTAAATTCGGTGGTTAATAAAGAAACGAAACTTTTTTGTAGATTTAATATTTAATGCTCAGCAACGATTAGTGTAACGTGGCTTTGACTGAAAAATAAAATCTGTTAAACAATTTTGCTGATTGTGTTTCTGGTCACCTCTCATAGAGGGTATGTACATACATATAGGGTTGCCACGCTGCAAAACTGGATCTGCTTGCGTGGTGAATATCTGGGTGGACCCACGAAACATGATTTCTATGTTGTTTGTTTTTATGTTGATTGTTATGTTGTCACAGCACGAAACTATTGTTTGTCACTCATGCACAGTGCGTGGTTAATGCTCCTCTCTTCTGTTCTTCCTCTCTATTCGGTCAACTGCCGTCCAACTTTTGGCAGGAGTTTATCAACTGGAAGGAAAATGATTGCTGGCAGATCAAACTCCTTGGAGCAAATTGGATACATTGGCTATACCATTGCAGCGCAAGGTGTTAGCCACAAATCCAAAAACACGCATGACACTGTACAAAGACTATAAAACTAATTTATAGTTAATTTCAAATAGAGACAAGTTACAAAGAATCATATAAAAGTTTAGCCGAATCCGAATGAACACGTATTATTTAAGTAAAACTCGACTAATAAATTTGAAATCTATTTAAAATAATTTTTTTTTTTTTGTAAAGTGTAAATAAAGATTGTCAAAATGAAAATCTTAATTTATCTCTAGAATTGAAACAAATATTACTAAGATTTATAAAGGTTTTACAGATTTCTTGAACATGCTAAGATGACGTTGTCAGAGAAGAGCCCATTGCATCAGAGTGTAAAAGAACAGTTACGTGCTTTGCAAACTCTATTGCTTTTCTAGCAGTACTGAACAACGCCAAATCCAAGTTTTTCGTTTGCAGGAACACATGTTCTAGTCGTTTTTCCAGCGCAAGTGTGAACAAATTTCCGCGGATGAGATGACAGCCATAAATACTCGATTTGTAACCTAAATCCCACCCTTCCCTAGACCACAACTAGTAGTGATTGGCAAAATGTCAATAACATAAACTAAATGAATGAATGAACGCACCTTGCTAGAAAAATGTCAGAACATAAGTCCCGGGACACCATAAAATCGAGATTTTACGTTGTTCACCACTGTTTCATTGGAACAGAGTTTGCAGAGCACGAAACCTTCTCTCTCTCTCTCACGCACAGCTCAGTCGAGCAAAGTAAAACACCCAAGCTGATGAAGTTAAAATAAACAAAAAAGTTTTCCGACTCAGTGTCTCAGTGAGACGGTCTTGAGCTGACGAGCTAATTTTTGTAACAAAAGTACTACTAGACTCAAACAAAATGGACGAAGCTAACGATGGCGAGTCGAACAAGTGTAAGATTCGTGTAATCTGTGAAAATACCATAAAATCAAGCAAACATTAAAAAATTGTGCCATAAATCGTTTAATTGTTTAACATATTGCTAAGTGTACGTGAACGCAATGAAAATGTAGGCTTATATTACAAATACGCAATAAAAAGTGAAGAAAGAAAAAAAAAACTTCAATGCTTATCCAATAGAGAAAAATTCCGATACACCGTCGTCGTCGTCGTCTCTCGCTCGTCATCCACTTCGCCGCTCTCCGAACACAGCCGCCAGCACCCGAAAAAAATTATGTACAAAACGCAGCCAACAATAAAAGTAATTAAACAATGTGAAGTGCACCAAACCATAATTGTCAGTAAAATGTTAATAAAATACTGCTGCAAAATAAAATAGTGTAAGGGTATTTTTCCTTAATTATATGTTAATGTACATATATAAAAATGCGGCTATATGTTAAATTTGCAAATTAAGTAACAATACCGACGCAAAGCATAAAAAACATGTAAACAAATTACATCGAAAATTATATATTTTAATAGTGCAAACAAAAAAAAAATGTGTATGTTCTATATATATAATTGTTAAACAAATTGCCCGATTGCATAGTATAGTCAAAATCATGATTTCGTTCATATCAATTTGCAATATTCTTTGCAAAATTAAAGACGAAAGGACGATTTTCGTATATTTATTTAAATTTGTTAAATTTTTTACTCTTGCCAGGCGATTTCACACACAACGTGTCTGTGTGACATATTCACAAACAATTTACGCTGCCTGTTATCACACATACATATTTAAAATCACCTAGTCAATATTTGCCAAAAATCTATTATGTTCTTGATATAAAAAAAAAATTAAAATTCATATTTACTTTTTAAATAAAGCCAAAATTCAACTTGCATTTATGTGCATATAACTTCAATATAATTACGCATAATTGCTAGGAATTTACTGAAGTTTCATAGTTGAGCAACATCATAAATCTAATTCTGCAGAAGAAAAGAAAATTATACAAATTCTTCATTAAGTTGGCCGCTCTCTCCCTGAGAGGCTCTGAGCATACTTGCATAAGTGGACAAGGCTGCCGCATGGACTGTCTATTGCAGCAGAATCTTTAAAGGATTATAGTTTAGATTTTAAATTTTGTCCTGTAGGTCACTTGACCATGTTGTGTGTGAGTGTGGGCATGTGTGCCACCTGATACAGGAATAATAGGCCAAAAGAAGTTACACGAAGACGGTCTCTGTAACTGCTGTATATTGCAGTGATGCTGTTATGACACGTAAACGAAAAGTTCCATAAAAAATTAACATTTTGTGGAAAGTTAAAATCGTTTAAAAAATAAAGGAGGTCATCGTTGTAATGTCAGTAATGACATTCTCTTAAGTTGGCCAGGTCTTTCAGGGGTTTAAGCAATGGGGTTCAATTATGGCCAGCATGCGAAATTTTATCTTCCATCGCCCAAAAATTATGTTTTTTTCGTACTTTATGTTTTATACTGATGTGTGTGCGCAACGATGTCGGGTTCCAAGCTAGGTGGCGCTGGTCTCAGTGTCGGTGTGGTCTCGCATATTTTTCCGAGACAACTTTCAACAACAGCTTTCATATTGTACCGCTGATTTCTTTCGAGATTCTGAGCATGTGTATGTGACAATTGCTCTCTGAATGCGGGATAACACTCGTGATTTTGTGTGGGAGTTTGAGCAACTGAGAGCATATGAAATAAAGAGCGTATTAGGTAAAGATGAAAAGAAGTAGCGAAATTCTTTTTTCACTCCAGAAATCCATGAATGATTGGCGAAGTTGTTTGCAAAAGTGGCCCATAACATAAAACAAGTCACCGAAACAGTATGGAAAAATTAAATTTATAGAAAGAAAGGGACAAATGCTGAATACTCAATTTATTTATACATTTATAAACTTTACAGCATCACAACAACACCTGCAACATATTTGTTGTTGTCAGCTGCGCTTTATCTGTCTCATACATAGACACGGGCTGTTGATGCTTCCTCTTAGGCATTATGTCGTCCTTATTCGGATGAGAGAGTCTTTTTTATATCAAAATTGTCCTCTCCCATTTTAGGACCCTGTCCATTACGATGGGAGAGAATTTCATATGGTTGTTGTAAATCCTCTCTTACCAAAGCACTTCTCTCTGCTATACCGCTCTCACACCAAGTGTTGTGTTTTTCATCAAACTGGTAATTTTAATGGCTTTTGTCAATTTTCGCTCATTTTTTAAATTACAAAAACAAATTACACGAGCAATTTGTCCGCAGGTTTTTCGAAATTGATACGTGTCAAAGAGCGAAAACTTGCAAAAGCCATTAAATTACCAGTTTGATGACAAACACAACATTGTGTTGCAAGAGCATGTAGAAGAGGACAGCAGAACTAATTCAATTCTAAACTGCTACAGTAAGGCTTTTAGGCGCAAGTTTACTCATTTGTGTGCTTCTCTCTGTCTCTCTCTCTCGCACTGCCTCTCTCTACATACAGCTCGTACGACGAAGTGAATTTTCGTTTTTGTCGCTACTACTTTTTTTTTTCCTTTTTTCATATATTTCACACAGTGTTTGTCTACACGCCCACGTTGTAAAGAAAAGTATATAACTAAAAATGAAAATTAATACAATTTTCAATTATTTTTATTTATAGCATAAAGCAAAGTAAAAGCCTGCATAATCAAACAACAACAACAAAGCGAAAAGTGCGCGTTCGATTGCAAATTTCAAACGCGATTTAAAAAAGTTTTTCATGTCATTCTAGTTTGTTTCTATTCGGTTTAAAAAATTTTTCTCTGTGCCAAAAAATAAAATAAAAAATAAGAAACAAGTGAAAAAATCAACGCGTCGCGCAACACGTCCTCCGCTCCATCGTCAACACCAACAACAAATCAAAAAGTCTGCAACAGCAACAAGAATAGCCGCAACAACAGCAACCTAAACAACTTTGCAAAAAAAAAGAAGAAAAAAAAAGGCTGCCAGTCTGAGTCTTTGTATCCATCTACACAGTCGTTGCCGTTGCAGCAGTTGTCGTCGTTGTTGTTGTTGTCACTCGCTTTTTCGGTTGGAAGTTTTTGCTGCTCTGAATGTCTTTATGCTTTAATCATGGTGAATTTTGCCACCAACATCACCAACGACACTATACGCTGCTATATTAAAATCTTTCTGATTACAAATCATGACAGAAGGACATGAAAGGTAAATATGAAATATTAAATTACTCTCTTGTCATTTAACTTATTGTGTTTACCTTAACTAAGGACTATGCGAACGTTAGAAGCTTTAAAATGGTTTATATCAAACTTGGCATTTCCAATGAATTTACTTAGGCACAACGTAGACTTGGTTATTACTTTGTCTGGGATTAATTGCACAGCGACCTTGCTTAGTTTATATTTCAACAAAGCTTAAACACACAAAACATAAAAGTGAGACTTTTATTTTATCGTCTTTTTTCCACTTATGTATGATTATTACTATTACTCAGGACCGGGTCATGTATGAAAAATCGATGATCGAATATCTTTAGATTCGTGGTCTAGCTTTGGTTATGTTGCCAGTAGTATTTTCATATGTTATAGAGCCTCCAATATACAGCTGCGAACAAATAGCATATTATTGACCCAAAAACAAGCAGTGTTGCGGTTTTTTCAAATAATGATATTAAATATTTTGCTTAGTATTCCTCTAAATAAAAAAAGTACTGCTCTTGGAATGATGATAAATATTTTTTTTTTGCAATTTTAAGGGAAAACGTCTATAAAATGGAGAAAAATATAAAAGCAGCACTTTTCAAATATCAAATTAAAATTATAAAAATGAAATATATATGCCAACTAAAATATTTAAAGTTAAATATCTATTAAAGATAAGATTGTTCTTTGAATTTCATACTGTCTTTATTGGCAATAATCCCTGAGCGTTGCCTTGGTATCGATTCAACCAAGTCCTGGCATCGTTTTAGAGGAATTGGATGAGAATTATACAAGTATATAGAAGTTTGTCGTTTGGTTGAAAATACATGAACGAAAACGAGCGCTGACCCAACTTCACGTCAATAGGTTAACCCGTGAGAGCACAAAGAGTACTTTCAAGGCTGCAACTGCGCTGAAAAAGGAGCTTAATATAACAACGACAGTGCAAACAGTTCGCACATATCTCAGGCAACATAGTTTAAAAGCCTCCAGCCCAAAAGGCGCATGAAGGTCGCAAAGGAACATCTTAAATCGGGAATTTCAAAAATAGAGGAATATTTATGGACAGATGATAGTTAAGTTGTTACCAAATGATTAAGAAAACAGATCTTTTATTTTAAAGAAAGTGAGAAATAAAAAATAAAACCCTTCCAAAAATTCGGTCTCTGCCATAAGAGAAAATTCTTAGAATTCATGCGTACCTTTTCCTCTGTCAGGTACTAGGTTCTATTTGTTATATGTTTTCTATACCTTGATTTGTATTTTTAGGTGTTCGACACCAGCCGGAAAACAACGAAGTTCTTTAAACATGTTGTCCATGTCTTGTAGAATATGGCATTTGTTTATGCATAATTTTCTTATTGAGTTCACATCTAAAATAGCAGCCACATGCTGCTCAAGTGCATATGCCTCGGGCCACTTAAACGCGTCCGCTTGGAACAAATGGCAATTGCCAACGTTTTTATTGGCGTCACACATGGTGCTGCATTGCAGCGTGCAAGTGAATCCCTTACGGCTTATGATCAACTCGTAGCTGCCTTTGCTGGTCGTTTGCCAGTCGCTTGCCAGCGTCTGTTTGCTGGTGTTTCCACTGTCTAATTGAGAGTAATTTAACTAGCAGCAAATATGCTTTTTAATTGAACTTCTGCGTTTAGAAATGAATGAAAAAACACGCACGAGCGCTAAATGCATGAATGAACTGAACGGGTGACTCAATGAATGTATGAATGAATGAATAAATGAATGGGCGCAGACATTAAAAAAAAAAATAGTATAAAAATAAAAATAATAATCATAAAAAAGCAGTCGACGCGTTTCGATACACATAAAATAAATTGTTTGTTTGTTCTTTTTTTTTCTTGCTGCCTGCCTTTGTTTATATTTATTTATTTATTTATTTTTTAATGAGTGACACACTCGCTATGTGAATGAAAAAATGTATAAAAATGAAAGGAAAAGAAAAAGAAAAGAAAAATAACAACAAAGATGGGCGTTCCTGTGTCTAATTGTTTTTATAGCTGGCTTTTCTGTTTAATTGCATGCAGTAAATGTCTGTCTGCACATACACATGCATGCACATATACAGGAGGTATATACATATATGCACATACATATGTATATATATATACATACGTATGTATATATATGTATAAAAAAAAAGAATAAAATATTATAAAGAAACAACGTTATTGATATTGAAAATGATGTCACTCGAGTGGTTTTCCTCTTCATTCATTGTTGCCGCCATTTCGCTTACATATACGCGTACGCTGTATAAAAATGCTTGTTGGACATTTACAGCGGTTTCGGTTTCGTGCGTGGGTGCTACAAATAACTTTGAATGCTATATACATACATACGTACAAACATACTTACATATGAACATAGAGACGTCCGCTAGTTGGATATGCAGATACAGGCAATGCTAGAAGACACACTCAAGGTTCTTACGTATACGTCTGTCTGCCTGTCTGTCTTTCTGTCAGTCTGTTTGAATATATGTACGTCTTTATGTCTATATGCTTGCTTGCTACTGCTGCCAAGTTGTGCGTTTAATTCATTCATGATTTCGCATACGTTTTGCTTTTAATAAATTAAAATACATTGTGTGGATTTATTTATTTTTTTTATCTGCGCTCCTCAGTGTCAATTCGCTTTTGTATTAATTGAAAATCGTTTGATGAAGTGTTTAAAATTTTTAACACGTCCGTTGCGCATGCCAATTTGGCACGATACATAAACGAAAGTGGTCACGTTGTCAACTTATTAAATATTTTACGTATAATGTAGCAGTTTTCATTTACACAAATGGACTGTTAATAACTTTCATTTAGGTGAACAAATAAAACACATAATACTGTATTGTATTTGTCAAAGTTTGCTATATTTGGTTGCAGATATTTTGATCCCTTTAGGCAGTTGGCCTACTGGCCTACTTTTTTACACTTTTCATATTTAAGGCATATTAAACACGTATAAGGCAGAGCTTGCTGTGAAATAAATAGACAATTGAAAAATATAATAATCAGATTTCATATACTATATGTTTATACAATCTACTATACATATTGGATATTCGAAAAAGTTCGGTTACAATGTTGACCAAAAATGAAACACTTTTTTCTGATATTTGAAACGAGCTTTATTACACCAAATATATGCCGTTTTGATCGATAACCTTTTGCCATTTTAGGTGTGAAATCATTATTTCATCTGTGTAGAACTTCTGGGTTTTCTGAGCGAAAGACTGATTTAAGTACGTTTTACAGGCCTATAGTGAATTTAAATTTACTCTATTCATGAGTTCTGCAGCGATCGAAATAACTGATGATCTGAAGATGCAAAGTCTAGGCTTATATGGTGGATGCATCAAAACATCCCAGCCAAACTCTCTCAGTTTTTGCCGGGTCATCACAGATGTGATGTGTGTGGTCTGGCGTTGTCATGATTGAACACAACACCTTTTCTGTTGATCATTTCTGCTTCAATCTCGTTATTTGTTGACAATAGAGATCAGAATCAATCATTTGACCAGGTTGTAGGAGATCGTAATGAACAATTCCCTTCATTCTTAACCTCAAAATTATCAGATCGAAAACGAGCAAAACACTTCGCTGCTGTTCTAGTTAGAGCATCGTCTCTGTAAACTTCACAAATTTTTTTAGCAGCCTGCGACGCATTCTTACCTTTCTATAATAGAAAATCAAAATGTGATGATAATTTTCTGAATTTCCAATAATTTTGGATAACTTATCACAAAATATTGCGATTTTAATAATGTCTTCTTACAAAATGAAGCTTAAAACTAGCTATAGTATTGCCAGATGAAATTAGTAATACCGGGGATATTACATTTTAGAACCATCTATCCATCATTTGTAACCGAACTTTTTCGAATACCCAATGTATATATAAAATGTCATATATTAGAGAATAATACCATTCTGACTACATCCATTGGTTTTGTCCGAATATGGGGGCTGTCCGTTTTGGAGATATCGCTGTAGATATTTATTTCGATAGTGATTAAAAAGTGCAAAGAAAAAAGCCTCACTAAAGCTAATTTCGTTCGGTTTTGTGTCATCGATTTTCAGCCTCTAGAAAAATTTTTACGTAACTGATGATCTCTCACAAAAATCTTGATAATATTAAACAGCTATAAACAAAAGAAACTGTAAGGAAACACTTTTAAGATCTTAAGTATACATAAATAATCGATCTAATATAACTTGAAGTCGCAAAATCCAAAGTATCGAGTTATAGAGACAAAGTTATTTCTATAGATTTTAAATGATATTCTTTAAAAATTAGTTTCTTGCTATAGAAGGTAGTGTACTTACATATATCTAACCAACAAAGTAAAACTGTGGCGAAGAAGTTTTGTTCACAGAAAGAATAAAATATGTTAGGTACCTGTTGATATTGCTCAATATTTGAAAATGTTTAAACTTCAGTTAATAAAATTGTTTAATGTAACTTATAAAGTTTACAAATTTCATTTTGCATAATTTCGAAATATGTATTCTTTCAACAGAATGTAAAACTTATAATAATGCTATTTTTATACCTTTGCATGTAATATGTATATGTGTAACAGACATATATTTTACGAATTAAAAAATAAACAAAAAAGAAAAAGAAAAGATTTCATAAGTCCAAAATCCGAAACAACCGTTGCAACAACCAACAATGTATGAATGAAAGTTTTGTTTTCATTGTTTGTTACCTTGCGCATTTTCCGACGCATTTCTGACACTCCTTTGACATAAGCTTTTACACATTTACATTCTTACGCTCTCTCGCCGTATACAATACAATGACTAGCTATCTCTTTCTTGCTGCACCGCACCCTGGCATTATTATGCTAAATGCCGTCAAAACTATTTAACTGTATTACATGACGCCGACGACGTCGACGACGACGACAAAAAAGACAAAACAGACGACGACGTTGTCGCATTTGAAACGTTTTTCTGTCGGTCTGTCTGTTTGTCTGATATTAGTTGTGGGTGGCAAACATATTTTTCAGCTGTTGTTGTTGCACATGTGTTTGTTTGTTTGTACCTGCTGTCAAGTGGTTTTCATTTGGCATTATTTCTATTTTGCTTTTTGTGTTGTTGGTTTTATATTTTTAGTAGTTGTCATACAAAAAAAAAGAAAATTGAAAACAAAAGGAAAATTTACATTCACACAGTCACTTTCGTTTCTACATTCATTCATGCTTACCGAATGTAGCAGACTTTCCTTTGTGGTTTCCTTTCGACTAATTGGTTGGCAACAGTGGCTCAGCATTTGTATGCAATTTAAGCTGTTTAATATTTGTTTGCATTTTACTTATCTTTTACTATTTAGTAAATAAAGATTTACTCTTTATAACAAACAAAACAAACTTTACACTGATGCCAACATCATAAGAGGAAGCAACCTACCTCACCAAAAATCGTTATTGACAAATGCTTATCATAAAATCACACTTGTTGAAATTGCAAGATGCATACGAAGTGAACACTATGCGTGCGAGTGAGATAGAAAAGTTTCGTGCTCTGCAATCTCTAGTCGTCTTCCAAAAACACTGAAGCTTTCTTGGATCCCAGCTTGTAAGTTACTCATACAACCCATAGGGCGGAACTAAGCCGCTTTCTGTAGTTTGATATCCTGACAACCCAGCAACCATTTCAGTTGCATGAAATATATTTAAATTAGTAAGAAAAAAAAAAATCAGCTGCAGTCGACGGTTAGTCATATAGTTTATGCATGTATACGCTCATCATAGCGTGTATTTGTGACGAGACTATGTTAAAATGGCTAAAATATATATAGTTTAATTAATTGAATAGTTAATTGAGTGTTTAATCAATTGCTTATGTGCAATTTTATTGTTGTTCGGGAAACTTGGTACTGCGACCTATGGAGATCTGTTGTTCTATATGCCATTAGTTCTAAGTGGTTTGACAACCTCCACAAGTTCAATGTCAGGTTTATGTGTAGAGATTAAGTAAATTTGCATGTTACTGTAAAAACTCAAAGCAATATTGATTTTAGTGGTAAGGCCGGGAAAAACTTTATTAAACTTTGAACTATACTTGCATGAAAAATGATTTGAAATCCTATGGCATTCGTATCTCCCAATGTTTGAATTATAATTTTATATAATATACGAGTGAAATATTTACACATATGTATATCGTGTATATTAAGTTACAGTTTCAGAATCTCGAGACTTGGTTACTGTGTTCTTTATGAGTTTATATACAGATCATCCGATTGCGATGAAACTCTGGGTTGTTCTGTGCATGCATGTAAATATCTAAAGTACACCTGGAGAAATAAGATGCATATTAATAGTGGGTGCTCCTACACCCCAATACGTAACACTTTGAAGGGGAATATTTTTAAATCTTTCGCCAAAATCCCTAACAAGGAACGTGCATTGTCTCCTCGTTGATGTTTCTGGATTCTCATTTGGCATTTGGCGCCATCTGTAAAAATGGTAGCCAATTCAAATTATGATATTACTTTTGCGACACCCTGTACTACTGGCTGCACTTATATTGACAATAGCATGCAAGAAAGTTAGAAAATTTATAGTGTATTTAATGAATTTTAAATGTTGAAATTGTAAGTATTGATTAAAATATTATTAAAAAAATGCTAAAATGCTGCGCTGGTGCATTTAATGATCGCAAAGAAATTTGTGGGCAGTTTGTCAATGACAACAACAATAACATTGCGTGTACTCTTCTCACTTGCTCGCTTAGCAAATACACGCGATGATGAAAAGAGCACAAATGCGCAAAGCAAAAGAGAGTGCGTGCTCAGGAGTTCTTTGTTGTTGTTTGAAATAGTAAGCTATTGTTAATAAAATATCTTTTATAAAAAAACTGGTAAATAGTCTGGTTATGCATAGAATTTCTTTTGTTAATAGTCTTACATGAAACTGGCTTTAACGCATCAGATTTTGATTGTCCGTTGCAGTTGAAATAAGAAGACAATTATTTTCTGATTGTTGTTTAATAAATATATATATGCTGCACATAGGTTTTTTAATTAAATAGTGACAAATATAAAAGTTTTTAAATTTAAATATATAAACATCTTTGCAAACAAAATCAAAAATACATTAATAAAAAAACAACAACAATCATGAGCAGAATCAAAGTAAAAGTCTTTTACTCTCTCCGTTGTAATGCTCCTGCTGTTGCTTTGTGTGCGTTTTTTAGGCTAAAAGCTTTTGGTTCGTTGCAGGACATTTATTTTAGCTTGAGGCAGGTTTTTTGCTTATTTATTTTTTTTTTTTTGTTTTTTCGCTATATATTGTCTTTGTCGCTGAGCAGCGTTTTTTTTTTTGTTCTTAATGTTGTTGTCGTTTTTGTTGTTATGGACTCAAAGGACACGAGAGTTGCTCGCTCGCGCAGTATAATATACAAAAAACACGAAGTGACTCGAAGTTTGCGCACTGGGTTGTCGTTATTTTCTTGTTGTTGTTTAGCGACTACACCCTTGTGCATGTGAAAAAAATACATATTGTATTGTTGTTTTTGTAATTGTTGCCGCATATACCGTTGTATATAGTACATACATACAAACACATGCATGTTATATATATGTATACGCATAAGCTTTGCTTTTAGGCTGAATTCTTTATTGTTGGTTTGTTTTTGCTTTTGGATTTGAAGTAATATTTTTTGTGCTGCTGCTGCTGCTGCTGCTTAATATTATTGCTGTTAGTTTTTCTTCTTTTCTTAATGACGTTTGCTGACATTCTGTCTGGCTATTGTACAAATATACAAACATACCAACATCCATCTTAGGGGCGAGTGGCTGTAGAGGCTTATTGCATTTCGTACATGGATTTTTATTATTTTTGATATTTTTATACATTTTATATTGCAAAATTTTTGTTTAAGAGAAGACGCAGGCTTATTCTCAATACAGGCATTGATAATTGTATGAATATGTAACAATACTATTCACATTTTTTAAGTTAACTTTATCAAGTACACATTCATAAAAAGTAAATATAATTTAAAGTATGTATTAAAAAAAAGCAGAAGTTTATTTTCTCCACAAAACGCGCAAGAAATCTAAGTAACTATCAAAGGTTATTTTTATTAAAATTCAAAAATTGAAATAAAAATATAACGTATTTTAGTTGTTTTTTTTTTTTTTAATTGCAAAATTTCTATTTGTGTAAGGATTATGTAGAAACAAAATTGTAACTCTACATTAGTTGCAATTTGTTAGTCATAAAGAAAACTTTCATTGTACATTTTTCACTGCAAGCAAAATCTGCTTATGAAGCTTTCATTGATAATCGCCACAAGTCTATTTTTATGCAACTTTAAGCGCCATCCTAGCTCGGCTGCATTTACAATGTCATATGCTGACATAGTTCCATGTTGTATGTGTGTTTTCTATTTTTATAATAACCTGCAGCTATGGAAAACCTTCGAAATGCTGCTACATACGTATATGAATGTATGGGGGTTCATTCAGTCGTTGCGACAGTTAGACATTTATTCATTCATTCATTTGCTTGTTTGCCTGGGCTTTCGTTCGTTCGCTTAGCCTTAGCCTTGTGCTCGACGTGCGTTCTGAAATGAATGAATACCAGCTCCATATATGTATATGTATGCACATAGTACTATGTACAGCGAGCTGAACGTCAATACCCCACACAGCCTTGCCACAAAATCCACAATGATTGCATTTCTGTATGCATGAGCATTCGGTTTTTGGGCTGGTTTTGCTGTAGTTCAGTTGGGTTCGGTTCGGTTGTGCGAACGTTAAATATCCTTGATTTAATGTTGTTGAGTTGAAGTACGATGCGATATGGCAAGCAAAGCCAACCCAGCCAATACATTGTGCTAAGGCCATGCGTTCCATGGCAAAGTATC
This sequence comes from Stegana nigrithorax, assembly GCA_037044495.1. NCBI lineage: Eukaryota > Metazoa > Arthropoda > Insecta > Diptera > Drosophilidae > Stegana > Stegana nigrithorax. The sequence goes on from JBAMBQ010002605.1 coordinate 114,293, forward strand.
TGCTGCATTGCTGTCTGTGCTCCTGCTACTACCCCAAACCTCAATTTTGAGCCAACACAGCACAGTACAGCACAGCATAGCATTCCACGCTCTACTGTACATGCGCGCATCGCATGTCCTTAGATTCATTCTGTAGCAAGTTTTTCAACGACAGCGAAACTAGGACAAACATTTTCATATAGCGTCGTGCATGTCAATAAAAATACAATACATCCATGGTGTGTGTGTGTGTATGTGTGTGAGCGTGCGTGTATTAGTATGTATAACATAACTTCAAAACCTTTTCATTGAGCAACTCCAGGCTGAACTCCACTTTGCGCAGGTTCGTACGCTTGGACTAGCTGCTGCTGCTGCTGGTGAATGGTGTAGACAATTCATGTACATGCCCATATCATTCACAAAGTGTTGAAGTTGCACACTTGTCGCTTCGTTTGCTTTTTTTCCTTGCATTTTCTTTTTCTTTCTTTCTTTCCATCTTTCTTTCTTTTTTTGGTATACGGAGTTTGTGTAGCAACAGCAACAGTAACAGCAGCAGCAGTAGAAGCAACAACAACAACAACAACAACGACACCGGATGTTGTAGTACATGCACGAACGAGCGATTATGGTTTGCTGCTGCCTGCCACCCTTGTGCTCGTTCGTGTTTGGCAACTTTGTGGCTTAGTTCAGCTCAATGAATAAAATCCAGGCAAAGGACTTTTGCTTCAATGGTTCTGCCGCTCTACGTTATTTTTTATGAATCAAACCTAAAATAAAACAAAAAAGCAAACCTGTTTAAACAAAATCATTATGCCAGCTTATACATGCATTCCTTTGTATATTTTTGGCTAAAAAAGAACTTTGAAAACTAAAAAAAAAAAAAAATTCAAAATACGAAAAAATTATACACAGCTTATTGCTTAAAAAAAAAAACGAATTTGAATTCAAATAGCAAGATTTCATATGAAAAATCGGTTGTGCTGACTTTCTTATGTGCCAATAGTTTGATATATTCAAAATTAATATAAAAATGGCTTTGCTTTTGCGGAACCTTTCAATAAGTTTCCCGAACTGCCTTAGATAAATTGGAACAAAGGCAAGGTTTATCAAATTGCCGGGAAAGTCTAAGAAAAGCTTTCGACGTTTCCAACAGGGTCTTACAGATCGTTCAGCTTCATATCCTAACTGGGTTTCTCAGCGCACAGTGTCGCTAAAAAGCAGAACAGCTTCGATCTGCATTTAATATTCTAAGAGGATTTTATTGTTATTAAACCGATATAAAATTTTTTAAGTTTTAAAATTAAGCTTACATTATCCATATTCCAAATGATTGCTCAAGGTTGGCAATGAATTGCTTGCACATTGGACTTGGACTTTACAAAGGCATCCAAGTTTTAGCTAAGAAAAAACTATTAAAATTTAAGCAGATTCGTTGATCTGTGGTTATTGCTGAAACCTTATTAAAGAGCTTAAATTCTATAGCCTCTTCGAAGTTGAAACCACAGGGTGGCGCAAAAGTAATGGACAGTTTGCACTTCGAAAGGGAACATTTTCAAATCTTTCGCCAAAATCCGTTGCAAGGAACGCCTGCTGATACCTAATTTGTGTGCATTGTTTTCTAATTATAACATTACTTTTGCGCCAACCTGTACAAGCAGCTTAGAGATTTCAGTAGTTCTTTTCAAAATAAATTCAACTTACCTGCAAATAATGAGCTGAAGTATGATTTTTACTACTAAAAAGAAAACACAGCTATAAAGTTTATAGTTAGTTGATCACTGCCTGCTAGGGACTTAACTTTGCTTTTACAAAAACGCTTCGACACCTGTTAAAAAACTGCGAACCAGCATCGAGCCTCAACACTAAAATGGCTTCCTATTGACTGCGGTGCGGTACTGTGTGTACTTTTTGGTTTTAGACAATTGCTGCTTAGTTTTTGGTTACCAACCTAATTGACTTAAAACTAATTAGCCGCACTTTTAGGTTATCCTGTGAATATGCTTATAAGCACAGGAAATGCGATTTTATTTTAGTTCGTAGTTTCTGCCTGCACGTACAATTTTCTAACGCCATGCATGACACGGTGCGCTTCAACGGTTTTCATATTTTGGCTTTAGTTTTTACCTGGCTACGAACGCTGCAACGACGACGACGTCGTCGAGCATTTGTTAAGATGAGCCATGGGTATCAACGTTTACGTACGCATAGTCCAAGGTGCCGCAGCATTTCTATTTAATTTTTACTTAATATATGTAAATCACATTTTACTAACTGAAAACTTGTTTGCTTTTCTTTCTGGTTCATTTACAGTGATTTCTTAGTTACAGTACGCGCACAGGTTATGACCAGAGACGAGAGTACCGAAGGTTGGTTACCATTGGCTGGTGGTGGTTTAGCAAATGTCTCCATACGCAAACGTGCTAGATTGTCACCGCTTGCTGCTGGCTATGAATACATCATCTATGGACAAAGAATCTCTGATCAAAGTGTGAGTATTATGTGCAGCTAATTGAACTTAAAATAGTCATTTCTGATCCAAAACACATACTATGTATAAGATTTCACAATCCTGAAAGAATATCACAAAATTCACAGCAAAGCTAACAATGTGTTGTGGTTATTGTTCCCTCTACTAAAATAAGTTCTCAAGAGCTTATATAGCTTATATTATTATATCTGCATCTTTAAAATCTCAAAAATGTTAATAATTATATTTGTGCCATTTTTAGGTAATTCTAAGCTGTGTCATCAATCGAGATCTTAAGTATTACAAAGTAATGCCAACATTTCATCATTGGCGTGCCGGCAAACAACGGAATGGTCTTACGTTTCAAACAGCTGCCGATGCTCGTGCATTTGACAAGGGCATACTGCGCGCCTATAACGAACTAATTGATGGTATATATACTTAGAACTTGATTGAAAATTGTTTACCCAACTACAGAACCAAGCGATCTATACTAGAATTAAATAAAAAAAAAATAATGTTTTTATCTTTTCCAATATTTTAAACTCAGTTTATCAAAACATAAGCATGTAAAAAGCTTTTTTTCACTAGCTCAATTTTTATTATATTTTTTAAGTTAACTAAAGAAATCCTATAGACTGAAGCCTTTTACACTTGGACTAAGCGCCTTAATTTTTGCTATGATTTTTTCTTATTATTTATACCTTTGTTTTAGTCTTTAAACCATTTCCTAACAATTTCTCTTACTAATATTATTTATACATTATATATACAAAAAAAAAAAAAGAAAAAATTTTTTTAAAATGCTCAACTTTACTCTATTCGCTATTTTACTCTTTCTACTTCAATTCGTACTACAACAAATACAAAATGATCGGATACTTATACAAAATTTTATTTACACAAAATTCTTGCTAAATTATGTAAAAAAAAAAACCGTTTTTGTTTATATTGGTAAGTGTTTTTTATATAAGGCTCTAATATAGCATTTTTTTTATATAGTTATTGTTTTTTTTTTTTTTTTCGTTTGCAAAGTTGTATGCGTTGCTGTCAATTTTGTAGTTTAACTTAAGTTTAAATATTACTTAAACTTGTGTAGTTGTGACACAACGCATACACTAACTGCTGTCAACGCTATAAATGACGTAGCTTAGCGAAAAGTAACTTTAAGTTATTTTTTAAATTCGTTTCATTAGTTTTCTTGTTTAAAGCAATAAACATGTAAACAGTTTATTTATTATTTGCTAACATCAGTTTTTAGTAACTATTGTTGTCAGTCTGTTAATTTTTTGCTAAGACTTTATCACTAATTTATGCCAACATTTGTTATCGCTTTGAATAGGTCTGGCCAAATCAAATCCAACAATAATATGTCCGCCGTTGACTAAATACGATTCGGTCGGTGAAGATGATGTATTTATGGTAAGTAGACGATGTAATGTTATTTAACTGTCAGTTAATCAAACTAAAATATATGTTCATTTCAGACTCTGGATCTACCTGTGGAAAGCGAAAGTTTACAAAAAATACATTCAAGCCCCGAAGGCAGCGAGAAAAGTCACAGTGCGTATTAGTTAATGTTTATGTTAACAAAATTAGTAAAAGTTGTTTATTTTTTTATTTCAAAGACTATTAGTTTAACTAATATCTGAATTGCAGCTTTAACTTCTTTTACTGTACTTTGATTTAAATATGGTTCTAATATACATATTTTATATTACTTACAGAAAGTATTAATGAACGCTACAATAATAAGGACTTATATAGCAACGCAACTGATACAGACAAATCGACTTCTGTGGCGGCAGCAGCAGCAGCATCAGTAACTTCCACAATACATTACATATCGACAACAGATAAATCATGCATAAAACCGCCTGCTTCGCCGCCCACATTAGTCAGCACAATTACAACATGCTCGCCAGGCTTAGGTGTGATCACCACTGGCGTCTCTGGCACAACAACAACGACGACGACAACACCGCCGCCATTACCGTTGGCAATTGGCAAAACATCAGCAACAACAGGAGGAAGCGCCACGGGCACAGCAAATGCTGGCCTGACAATGACAACGGCGGCGGTTGGCACAGGAAATAATAATAATAGCAACAACGCTAGCAATGCCAGCACAACCACAACAAGCATTGAAACACCGCCAACTATAGCACCAAGTGAGAATTACTCATATGTAACACTGACAGCTGCACACCATGACTATAATTATCCGGTGGTCGATCAACCGGTGGGCGCGCAAGTGCTCAATGCGCGCCGTGAGTCGATAAGCGCACTAAAAAAACGCAATGCACTCGAGGCGGCGCAAGCGATGGCCGCTGCGCAAACGGCTGCGACAAAGATCAAGCCCAGTGTCGCGGATATACTTAAGAAAGAGACGCGCCTGCGTTGTCGCTATTGCCATGAACTATACAATGAGGATTTCAATCAACGCGGCGCATGCGAGTATGCCCCAGATACGTTTCGCAGCGGCTATGAGTGTATATCGGGTATGGGCTGTGCACGTTGCATGCTTTACCATTGCATGAGCGATGCTGAGGGCGAGACGCCACAGCATCCTTGCGAATGCGTGCGGGAAACTGGCTGCACTAAACGGTTAGCAATTTATATCTGTTTAGGTGTCTGTTAAACATTTGAACTAAATTGAATTTTATGATTACAGCTGGATAGGCTTGACCATACTTTCGTTCTTAGTGCCATGCTTGTGGTGCTATCCGCCACTACGTGCGTGCCATTGGATCGGTATTTCCTGTGGCGTATGTGGTGGCCAGCATAAACCGCAAGTCTGACATTTGGAGGCTAGATTACAGAAGCAATGCAAACCGAATAGTTGTCGCGGCTGCAGTGGCATTCACATGAAATCGAAGCAAAAACAAAAACAAAAACAGAAACAACAACAGCAGCCGCAATGGTCGCAGGTAAACACCAAGAGCTGCGACTATTATTACTATTCGCAACAACAGAAATTGCAGCAACAACAACAAGAACAACTAAAACTTAGACATGATTTCGAGCATACAGTGACGGTGGGTGGTGTTGAAGTTGAGGACGAGCAGGACGACGAGGATCAGTATTTCTACAATTGGGAGCTACCAAGTTTACGCGATGAGGCGTATCTGATGCATTCGCGTAACACACGCAAAGCAACGCAAAACGATTATGGACGTTTGCTATTCTAGAAAGCCAAATACCTGTTGACGTTAAACGAAAGAAAAAAAAAAAAACAAAAACAAAAACAAAAAAGAAACAAAGAAAGAATATATGACGCAACAGACTAGTACACAAATTTCACAAAGGACACAAAACTTTTTTTAAGTAAAAATGCTGACATTTAATTTCCACTACCTTGGGCTGTTTTTCCTCTAGGCTACGATTAAAGTTTTTGTGGTGTTTCCACCAGACTTCTGCATTTTTGATGCGCTTCTCTTGGCATACTTTCTGTGTTTTTTTTTAACACAACATTTTGAAACAAAAGTCTTGTTTTTGTTGTCGACAAAATTTTGTATTTAAGCGTTAAACGTAGCTTGGGGGAAAAACAGCCTTGGTTTCGTTTTGTTTTGTTGTTTTGTTTTTATTGTAATTGTTTTAACGTATTTAGCTTAGCACGCTTATATGTCACGAATTTTGATTATTTTTAATTTGTTTTATAATGTTCTTAACTATTTTTTGCCATAATTTAATAACAAATGATTTTGTGTAAATATTTTTTTTCATTAGCGCTTTAGCTTAATTAATTTTTAAGACGTACAAAAAAAAAAAAAAATAAGCGCCTTTAGCCAGTCATGGCACAAGGTTGTCGCGAACATATTTTTTGCACTATTTTTATAAATATGTTTTATATATATATATATAAAAAACTTATTTTTATAAACGTTCAACAAATAACTTAATTAGTTCTTAGTGTATTTTATAATTTTTTATATTTTTTTGCACATACAAAAACAATACGGTATTATTTAATAATTTAATTTGTATAATAAAATGGAAAATAATTTTTGATGTACTTCCTAGAAGTAACTTTTCGGGCTTATTAATTTAATAAACATGCCAATGTACAATATTTTTTTTTGCGCGTAACAAATAATTATATACATATAAATGTTCTAAAAGCAATTTGAATTTTTGTTTTATTTGACTATTTTTTAATTTTCTTTTCATATTTGGAATCTTTTGTGTGTTTTATATGAAATTAAAATGCAGTATTATTACTATAAAAATTTATTGTACAAAAGTAGAGAATATGTCATATTAATGACATGCAACGTGAGCAGCAGGGAGAAAAGCAGTTTGTGCTTATTTAAACACGAACAGCAACAACAAAAGAAAAACGAAATACAAACACGATTTTCAGATTCATTAAAGATAATAAACATTTTAAATATTTTTTTATTTAATTTATTTTTTGTAATGTAGCATTACTCCAAAGTTAATCAATGAATCGTTGAAACACATTAATGTAAAAATAAATTTGGCATTTTGCGTATATATAAACCAATACATAACGGAATAATAAAAGAAATTAAATTTATTCCATAATGATGATAAAAAAGAAATATGTATGAATAATGAAAAATATATAAATGCAAATTATTGGTAAACTAAAGCCTGGCAAGCAACGCTTTAACACTTAAGCCTTAGTGGCAAAAATTCATTTAAATACAGTTTTTATTTCTCACACTTAAATACATATTTAAACAAAGGATATGTGTGTACATAGTTAAATTCTTATTTAAAAATTATTAAAAAGAATGTTTTTGACTCTTCTTAGGGCTCATGAAGATTCAAAATATTTCTTTTGCAAATTGGCATATTTTTTTGTTTACAAATATTTTAATTTAAAAAATAGAAATTTATCAAAAAATCTAAATTATAAGCCAGCGGTTTTAAAGTGTTAAAGCATTCAGCCTAGTGCTTTGCGATACAAAAAAATTTGCTTTTAAAAAATTTGAATTGAAAATTTTCTGGTTTTGTACATAAAAAAAGCCGCAAACTTTTTAATTTTAAATATATAAAAGAATAAAAAGAAGTGTTTAAACAGTAAAAAGTGTATTAGTATATGCAGCATATTTAAAAATGTAATACATATTATTTCCTAATATAATTGTTGTCGACATAAGTAAAATAATAAAACAAAAAAAGCAAAAAAAAAAAAAAAACATTACTAAAACAAAAAATATTATTCTATTTGATGAATGGGTTGTAAAAAACAAAACAAAAAGAAACAAATTTAAAAAAGAAATAAAGCAAATTAAAGCTTTGTCAAAGTATAGCGTAAATTGACATTCGCAAAGTATATTAAAAAAAATATGTAAAAACACTACAACAAAAATTTAAACGGTAACAAACTAGAAACGCAAACATAAAAACTCAAAATAAAGTACAAAAAACAGTTTAAAAAATCGTAATGAAAGGCATCTAAACATAAAAATCAAATAAAGTGAAATGTATTTATGCAAATAAATGTATTTAACAAAGCAAATTAAATGAAACCCAAGAAATAAAAACCAATATTTAATAAAATATATATACATATATAAAAACAAAACAGAAAACCAGTTGTGTTTTAAATTTTTGTCATTTTTAATTAACTAAACCCAAAAAATACAGCAATGTGCAATTATTTGAATTTATTTGGTTTCAACTCTAAAAGGGAAGTTGTTTTGGTCTTGGGCTCCTATATTATTATTATTATTTTAATTCTGACTGTATATCTATATACGTATCTGCCAAATAAAATTGTAGTTGCCAAATCTACTTCGCACATATGTATATTAATATGCACATTATCTAAGTGTCTATTGTTATTAAAATAAATCATGGCAATTATAATTTTGCTTGACAGATTTTGATTTTACTATTTTAATATTTTTGAATATTTTTTAAAGGTTTCACACATATTTTGCTAAAAATGGATCAACTGTTACTTGAAATATCCGGTGAAAAGCCCCGCTATACACGTGGTCCAGCCTTATCTGATGAGCAGAAGTTTACATGCAAGATTAGCGTTTTTCCGTAAGTAGATTTTGATTGAGATATAACGTATATTCTTAAGTCATATTCAGTTCCCCCAGAGATGAAGCTGCGCTGACGGGGGACAAGAAACAACAAAGCCTTACGAAACTCGTGTGCAATAGCGACGATTTGAACAACATATATAAAAGAGAGAGCAAGATCAGTTTGAGTAATCCCACCGAGACGGAAGAATATATCGGCCAGTCGCTTTTGAAGCAGGGCTATAATTTCGACGTTGTGCGTAATTGGGATCTAATTGAGCAACCGGAAAAGGCCGGACTGTATATGCTATTGCGTTTTATGATTGAAAACCATGTGAAGCCAAATGTGCAGGTCGAAATCAACAAAATGTTTTTTAATTGTCACATGGCGGTTTTGCAAGTGTACTCGAAGTTCTTTATGGAGATTGAGAATGCGTTCGTTGTAATTTTGCCCGAGGAGAAGGTATCGCAAAAGGCTTTTTTGGCTATTTACAAATGGATGCTTGCCGACGATGCGGTTATTAGCCGTAAAGATATACTAGAAGTCTACATAGCGGCGACTTATTTACGCATAGATGATCTTTTGAATCAATGTTGGTTCTATTTCGAAAACATGCCAAACTTCGTAGAGGATACGGCATGCATTTTTTATGTAGAAACTTTCACGAATCCGGCTCTCGATGTGGTGCGGAATTTAATGTTAACTCGTGTGAGCAAGTTCTTCATGACGTTCGTGGCATCCAGAGAGTTTTTGGACTTGCCGGAGAAGCACTTGGTCTTCTTGTTAAAGTCGAATACGATTTGTGTAAACTCTGAAATAGAGGTTAGTAATTGTTAGGAATTTTCGGTTCATTAACAAACATGAAAATGTCGCCATATAGATCCTTTTTTCCGTTGTACGCTGGCTCAGCTACAAATGGGATGAACGTCGTTCACTTTGTCTAAATTTGGCTGAATGCGTAAGATTTCATCTTATGCCTATCTGGTATCTGCTGGCGTTTAGCAGATGTGAGGAAAATGAGATTATTCAATATATTTTAGCATTGCCGGAAGTAAAAGAATTAGTGCACTCAGCTATTAAGTTAGTATTTTTATAATATATGCTGTATACTTTAAAAACAAATTTCATTTTATTAGTAACGTCACCAACATCATGTTTAACGGACTCTGGGACAATGAACTTAAAGAATCTGATGTAGATCTTGCAATGACATTACATTGCGCCGAACAACGTTTATGGATACGAGACAAAGCTTGTCCTTATCATCATCTTGTCGGTTGCCCTAATCTGCGACATCTGACTTATAACGATTTTGTGCAATACTTGCGCCAGCTGCAGTTGCAACCAATTAATTATTGGTCAACTCAGTTTAGTGATATTGCAACTATGAAACACACAAAATGTTGTGAATTTATTGAAGATGTCTCATTACAACCACGCGCCTTAAAAAGTAGAGTTATAGAGCGAGAGTAATTAAATTGTAGTATTTGTTTTGTCAAATTGGTTTTATAAACATTTTTATTATTATATATATTTTGAATTATATAAAACAATATATTTTAATCAAACTTTGTGTAGAAAACCATAAAAAAAGTTAAACGTTTATTTGTTATGCCGCATATTGTTTTTGCATTCAGTTGGTTTTCTAATAAGTTGAAGTTACATTATCATTCGCCCATCAACTGTTCAGATTAACGAACCTATTTCGTCGGCGCACAATTTGAAACGAATTGTCCAGTTCCATAAGCGCTCACTTTCTGGCAGTGCTGCCACAGCTCTCCAAACAATTGTTTGTTACATATATTTTTTGACAGTCACAGTTCATTGTTCCGTAGTTGGCAACATTGCTTGGATGCCAAACAGCTGACAAGAATAAATGAGAAAACAGATGATTGCTTAGTTGGTTTGTTAGAATAATTTGTTTATATTAATTGAAGTCGACCTTTTGCTGCATGGAGAAACTTGAAGCATTGAAAATGTCGTCCATGCGTCCACGCACAAATATACTGGACAGACCATTGTCCAAAGGGAAAACTGAGGTATCTCATAGTATTGTGGCGCTTTTGTTCAGCGAAATTGTGCAGTATTCGCAAAGTCGCGTTTTCACTGTTCCTGAGCTACAAACAAGGTAAACAAATTTGAAAATTTATGTTTAGCTTCGCTAAACTAACAATTGCAGACTGCACGAGCTTGGTCAGGATGTAGGCACTCGTGTAATCGACTTGTACTTTATGCGCGAACGAAATGCCAAACGTGAAACGAAGCTTACGCAAATGCTGTTATTTGTGAAGACTACCGTGTGGAAGAACCTATTTGGCAAAGAGGCGGAGAAATTGGAGCATGCCAATGATGATGAGCGCACGTATTACATTATTGAAAAAGAGCCACTGGTCAATGCGTTTATCAGTGTGCCGAAGGATAAAAGCTCGTTGAACTGCGCCAATTTCACCGCAGGAATTGTAGAAGCTGTATTGACGCATTGTGGTTTTGTAAGTTAAGCTAACTAAATGATGGCTACAATAGTGAATAAATTAATCCGAATTTTGCTTACAGCCCTGTAAAGTTACCGCACACTGGCACAAGGGTACCACTTACATGGTAAAATTCGAAGATTTTGTTATTGCGCGCGACAAACAGCTTGAAGAAAAGTAGTTTAATTAACAATACAGCAAATAAATATATATTTAAATATTTACTCAATGTTGTATTTAATTTTCATAAACAATTTTGTCGGATTAATTATTACTTTAAGAATGCGACGCCAATATGATAGTATAATAGATTCACTACATCGAATTAATTTAAATAAATTTAAATTGACGATCCTTGTATGCTACCTGACCAGTACGATACTTATGCTCACGACCATCGCGTTCACTCTTCAGCGCCCAAGCGTACAGCACAATGGGTAGCACGACTGTAAAGAGACCCATTCGGAAAGCACGACCAGTGGGCTTGAAGTGCTCGTAGTGTGACACACGCATCGCTTGAAAACGCGCTAATCCGGTATCAAACTAGAATAAAAAGCAATGGTACACCAATTACTTTGTTGTTTGAATTTGTATGAAAGCAATGATGACATAACAAGCGGTGTACCCGCTACTTACCACAGTGCCACCTTCGCCTAATGCGTGTCGATGAGGATTACCGATTTGCTTTTGAAATTCGTTACGCAGTTTCAGAGTCAGCTCATGTTTGCGATTGATTATATCGGTCTCCGCCTTAGTTAATTGTGTCATTTTAGAAACAATTTATGCGTTCACGTCAATTATAGCAGCAGCAAACATATGTTCTCATTGCACGAAAAGAGGAAGCATTTTTGGCAGTTACAAAAATATCAAAACAAAAAAATTTCAAAGCATTTACAAGGGATAGAAGTGCATATTGGCAGTGTTGTAACAGTTGGTTCACTTTGAAATTTAATGGCCTTAAGCCGGTGTGGTTGTACAAGTACGTCAAATGGCCACCCTAGCAGGTTGTCAGCATATCAAACCGAAAATGTTTGACCATGAGCCCCGTTTTTTTTTTTGGGTAGGCGTGAGTCGCCAGAAGAAAGCTGTTAAGTTGCTCTAGTAGTTTTGTGCGGAGTAGAGTTGTCCACTAGTTCATTTTCTGTTGAACGAACCAGTTCGTTCATCTAGTTCACTAGTTCTTTTTGTATTTTTTTAATATGTTTAAGCACTTGTTGGTATTGTTTAAATGGTTTCTTATTTGTTCGATTTTTTCTGATGTCAGTGAACGGTATAGTTTTATTTGTTTTGTGTTGTTGTATGTATGTACTGTTTACACTACCCCTGATATTATGCGATTCTAGCTGAATTTACCGTTTATTGATGAAACTTGATTGCGCCACAGAAATTTTATTCTATTTGTTATCAATAACAGTAAAGTCAGTACTAACGCAAATTTTCCTAACTGGAATATTACAAGAGTATTCTTCAGTGTATTCTATTCTGCAGAATAAATTAAATATGACATCGTGACACAACACCATGGGCTGAGCGTTGTATAATGTCTGTGTACATAATAAAGTTAACGGAATTTTATGAAGCAAGATCATAATCAAAAATATTGTTGCGTTTATATCACACAAGGAATTGTATCTAATTGAATAAAAAAGCTAAGGAATACCTCTAAGCAGCTGCTCTTCACTACACAACTTGAAACTAATTATTGCAATATTATTAATATTATTGGTAGTGCTTCTTTTATTGCGCTTAATACAAGTATCAGTGCCACTATAAAATTTGAACACTAAATTAGCGTACGAGATGAAGAAGACAGCAATAACTCAACAGCTGATAATACAGGTAACGTTAAGTTTGCAGATAGAAAGACAAACAACCCTCGTTGGTGCTAAAACTCGCTGCTCAGGCTGAGAGTGCAATTTTACATCGTGACACTAATAACACTTACTGGGTTGTCAAAACAAACAAATGAAAAAAATTTGGTTATTTAAAAAAACGCGGGCACCCATAACACTTATTTAGGGTTTTTATGACAAAATTGATAAAAAAAAAAAACAAAATGATCACTTGAAATTGTAATAATATTCCTCGAAGACGCAGAGCACACAAGAGCAGAGAAGATTAGACAAAATAGTTTAATTTTTTATTTGAATTTCAACACAATTGTTTAAAGTACAAAACATTTTCTAACTGGTGTTTTTGTGTATTTATTTATTACAATCATTTTCAATGACCGGCGTGAACAGACTGCTTAATAAGGTATTTATATAACAGTTATTATATAAAGAATTAAATAATTAATACTTAAATCAAATCAAATATAAAGAATTAAATAATTTATTTAAAAAAAAAAATATTTTTTTTTTATGAAATTGCATACTTTGCGGTGTTCACAATTGCTATTTTGAGTGCGTTTCACAGCGCAGCTACGAAATTGTGCAGTTTCATACATATTTGTGGTGAGCGCGCCTTAAATGTCTACAAGTAAAGTCTGCTGCTTCGCTTGCCACCCCACACGCAAACTACTTGTATCAACAACAAACAAAACCCGGCACACAAACTTATCTCTATTTTCTTTTGCGCATGTGCGGTAAAGTGTAATGCGCAGATTTAATTAAAATTTCGCCTAATTTTCTTTGCAAGTACCGTAAGCGATAGTTAACCCTTACCTGCTTTTTTACAAAAGATGTAACCCTTAAGCAGATGCTAAATTGACTTAAACTAGCTTTTCTGAGCGTTAAGCGTGAAATTCTTTTTTTGGTCGGCATAAATCAATAGGGAATGCCACCCTTAATCTTACATACTGCGCATGTCCGACTGCGCAGACTGACGACATAGCTGCAACGGCAACAAAAATAACAATATCAAATACAATAAGCGACCTTATTCACCGTTAAGCAGCCCACCGGACTTGTTGTTGGTGGTGTCAAGCTTTAAGTGAGCAAGGAAGAGAGTGCTCGAGTCTGCGCATTGGAAAGAGCGTGAGCACTTGTCGCAAAACATGCGCCCAGTTAAAACAACAACAACAACAACAACAACGGTAAAACGGAATTGTGGCGTTCGCGCTTTTGGGTTGTTGCATTATTATTGTTGTTGATGATGCTGCTAGGGTGGCTTGTTCTGGCTGTGTAGGGGTTGCACGCTCTTTGTTTTTTTTCATGCGCTCTCGTGGCAGCTTGCTAATTATTTTTTGGTACTCGACGGAGTTGCGCTGTTCGACGCAGTTGACGGAAGCAGTCGGTTCTGTACGGCGACGTAAAGCGGTTGAAAGTAAGGTAATAAGCACAACAGTAGCAACTGCACATTTGTATAAGAGGCGAAATTCGCTGCAAACGGTTTAATTGTATACATATGTATGTACGTGCATATATACTAAAACAACAACTACGAGACACATACGACTAGACCAGGTCGACACGCATAATGTTTTTTCTTGTTATTTTTTATTGATTTTCGCATTGAGCAATGTTTAAAAGAATTAAATGAAAATTTGATTAGTTTTTGCAAAAACGCTTTTTTTTTCATAGATCGATCGTCGGTCATATAACGGTAAAAATATGTGCGCCATTTTGTTTTTTCTTTAGCTTTTGCCATCTTAGTTGTTTTTTTTTTATTCCTTTATAGCCTCGAGCAGTAAAATGAGCATAAAAACCAGCGCACGCCTAAAGAAACGACGGGGCGCCGAGCCATGGATCTCAAATAATCGTGTACTCTCCGGATCCAGTGCCAGCTCCAGTACGAGCCACATTGCCAGCAATAATACCAAGCGACAAGCAGTTGGCCGCAATCCCAACTTTGACACGGATGAGACAAAGTTACTCATACAGTTGTGGGGTGATCCGAAGCTCCAACGCACGCTTATAACGACACACAAGAAGCATGCCGTTATCTGTCAGCTTGCTGGCAAGATGGAGGAGTATGGTTACTATCGTTCGCCGGAAGAGATTACGACGCGAATCAAGAACCTAAAGTGCTTCTACAATCGTCTGAAAAAAGAAATGGAATCGGGACAGTCGAATGAGCCATCATGGAAGCATTTCGCCGAAATGGACGCGATTATGACGCGTCCGATTTTTAGCGTGCGTCCAAATGAGGTGCCGGCACCATCACTGAAGTACCAGCTGGAGCAAGAGCGTGAGGCGCGCGAGGAACGGCGTGCGAAAAAAATGCAGACCGACGGTGGCACTGCAACTAATGATAGCGACAGTGATGCTGATGATGACGACGATGATGATGATGTGCTGGTCGCATCATTAATAGCCAAAAATGCTTCGAAAAACAAAGTGCAACCAAAGCTAGACAGTGATGACGGCATCATACCAGATGTAGAGGTAGATATGGATATTAGCGAAGAGACATTCGCAGCGCTAACGGGCGGTGTGAGCAGCAGCATGACCAAGCGACGTAAGCGTTCAAAAACCGCCAGCATGACAACAGCAAATGAAGAGGGTGAGGACGCCGATGTGGACGTCGACGATGTTGATATTAAAGATGAGCCAGATAGTGATGATAATGCGCGTGTAGTTAAAAAGTTGAGTAGTGAAAAGATGATGCCAAAAATGACAGAAAAGACGGAAACTGCAGGTCTCGTTGTGCCCAAAGAGGAGCCCATTGATGTCGACGCGGATTCGGACTCGAATGACAAGGATGCGTGAGTGTTGATTTCTGTTATAGCCTATGATTGCCATTCTATAATTTATTTTCCCCTCAGGCCCACAACTAGCGTCCGTGCACTAATGCCCACACTCGCCGACATACTGCAAATGTCTAAGAATAATCTCACGATTAACGCAGCCGGTAATGTTTGCATACCCGTCTCCAGCATGAACACGCTAACGTTACCCAAAAACACGTTAACGCTTAGCGGAAACACAATAACATCATCAGCGGCAGCAGTCACGGCGGTCAGTACAGCCACTACAGTGGCAACGACAAATACACCGCACCAGGGTAAAATATCGCTTGTGCCCACGAATTTTCTCATGCAGCCCAAGCCGTCAACGTCACAAGCTCAGACTACAGCAACGTCGACAACCGCAAGCATAAACAATCTGGTCAAACAATCGCAGATACATCTTTTGCAAGGTAACAAAGCACAAGGTGCACGTATACTGCTCAGCAGCGGCTCACAAACGGGCAATGCGGGCGCAAACATTGTAACGGGTCCCGGCGGCATGAAACTGCTGCTTGTGAATGCGGAGCAAGCGAAGGCGGCCACGAATCAGTTAAGTGGCGCGACGGCGTCTATGCTGGGCAAAGGTGTTGGTGCCGGGGGCACAGTGCTACCCTTAGGGGCTACGTTGCAACAATTCCAAACACAAACACAACAATCGGTGCAGCAGCAACAGACGCCACAACTGGCACAATCACCATTGCCACCTGTAGCACACGAATCAACAACACCAGTAACGGCTTCGGCGTCGGGACACAAGCAACGCAAGCAACAAACGGCTTCGCAGGCATTGTTGGATAAATCCAGCGATGAACTAATGACAAAGCGTGAGGCAACCAGTGAGTAATTAATTTCAACTAACACTTCAGCTAATATTAACATGCCATTGCCTTGGTCTTTTCTAGGTTTGCGCATATTGCTGCGTCAACTGCTTAATGCGCAAAACGAGTGCAATGAGATACAGCATAACCGTCTTTCACTGGAACGTGAACGTCTGGACTGGGAGAAGGCCATGGCCGAGCGATTGTTGCAAATGTTACCGGCTCTGATACAACCCCAACAACAGCAACAAGCGCAGCAGGTGCAGCAGCCACAGTGTGCGACGTCAGCAATCACAGCATTGCAACAACAACAATCCCAACAACAGCAATTCATAGCTGCACAGGTTTCGTCACACACTGCACAACGTTTGAATCCGCCGAAGTTAGTCTTCACTACCACGGCATTGGCGGCAAATGGCACTGGAACGGGCACTGTGCAGCATATCCTTACACCTGCGTCGAATCTCACGGCATCATTGCCAAAGATGCATGCGAATATCAACAACAATAATATTTTAACAACAATCGCGGCCAACACGGCCGCCTCCTCCGGCATTACAACTGTGAAGCCAGTCGACATTTGCACGCAGATCAATGACATACAACTAGTCACACCCAAATTGGAACAGTTAGATGAATAAAATGCTCGGCATTCCAGGCATTAGACTTTTAATGCCGTTTAAATAAAAAAATAAAACAAAAAATTAAGTTTGTAAAAAAAATACTCATGCAAAAAAGAAAAAAATCATTTTAAACTTAACAGGTGTTTCTTTTACTTGGTATGGTGCACCATGCACAACTATAAAGATAAGGGGTTTCCAAGAGCAACCGAGTTTACGCCCCGAAACACCCGAGCAAATCGACTAAGTGTTGCTTAACCCACCCATTAAGTGGAGTTGCGACTACAAAGATCAGTGCCATATATCATGATAGATGAGGCAGGTTGCGCTCCACCAGACTGGAAAAGTGCTCCTCACAGGACTTTGCTTATTTCACATAAATTACATTTTGTTTACAAAATAAAAATTAAATGACTAGAATACGTCTTTTTTGCTGCACTATTGAAACTGGTGAGGTTCTCAGAATAAGTCGACCCTATAATTCAATGTTTCAAAGTTTTTTTAAACAATTGCTGTTTTATTATGTATTTTACATAGCGCGCTTAAAACAATTGCTTTAAATTTAAAGAGTCAAGCAAACTAATTAAATACATGCTACCTTAACTAAATAATACCGATTAAATTATTGCTACTTCGTTCAAACTTGCAAAAAATATCATTTTGTATTTTTCCTTGCAATTTTTTTTTTTGCTATTATACTAAAAAAAATAAACTTATTGGTGTTTTTGGCCAACGCATGCATGCAGTGTGGCTGAAAGTTATTCAAATTCGAAAGCAAATAAAAATGCGTCCTCTAATGAGTATTCAGCCGTTCCATATCACGAATTTCCATAATATCAGTTTTAAGTCGTTGTTTGACAATCTCACGCCAAATTGCCTCGCGATCCCGATTGTTCGTTATTCCCATGCGTTGCAGGGAGTAATCCGTAATGCGTAGCAGCGCACGACCAGTGATTTCATGCTGCAAAAAAGTGGACAAAAAATGGTTAACAATTTTCGACATATCCATAGGACTAAACTTCGACTAAAACTTAGTAAGCTTTTGTTAACGTCTACACTATTTTAATGTTTCAGTTAAGAAAATTTAGTCGGAATTGTGCATTTTCAAGGTACACATACAAGCTACAACGGCGGAGGCAGACTTATCAACCAATTAACACTTGGGCGCAATTAGAATAACTTCGACGCAAGATCATATCATGGCGCACATGATTTGCACGCATCAAGAAGAGCAGGAGTTCAGCAACAACGAAGAAAAACAGTGCAGGTGTGTTGTCAATTGATTTTTTATTACCTTGGAGAAAAGCTCCAAGTAGCCTATGTATTCGCCGCAGTGCCTGCGATACCATTTCAGCACATCATTAACCGACCACAAATGAACAGCCTTCGGACGCGTTGTCTTTACGCGTGGCTTGCTTACAGAGCTAGTTTCCTCAACCATAATGGTTATTATTATTCGTTGGGTTTTGCTTGCGTTTAAATTGTTGTTTGATGTTATATTGAGCGCTTAATAAATTTACATCGTTTGCGACAATAATTTCAATTATTGAAAAAATTCTGCACTAACAATTGCCTAAAACAACAAACTGTATTATTATGTATGTATGTTTTAATCTTTTGTTGAGCGCACACAAACGCTCCCTGCGCTCCTTCCGGAAGATGTTGTTGAGTCGGTTGGAAAAGATGTTGTGTGTGAGATGGAGTGAATGTGTGTACAAGTTAGAAGCGAGGCGAGCTAATGTGTGAGTGAGAAAGAAAGGTTTCGTGCTTTGCAATCTCTATTTTAGTGAATTAGTGTTGTACAACGAGAAAGGCAAAAATTGCCTACTTTAGACAAGCAAACGAACAGCTGACTATCTGGTGGTGCGATGAATGTAACAGGGTGTTCAAACAGCACACTTTGTTGTCTCTCTGACCCGGCAAGAATTTACGCGAACACATGATCCGCATTGATTAACGCATCGTTTGAACATTCCATGTTTAAAACTGGGAAAAAAATGTTCAAGTAATAGGAATCACAAACTTTTTTCTTTTCAAACGAACAACACATATTACGCCGAACTTTGCTTAAATTAAGCAAACAAAAAAATAAATTTTTCCATAATGAAATTATAAGTAACCGCTAAGAGTATAGTGATTACACAAGTAGTCGGTAGTTCGTGTGTTACCGCATTGTTCGCATTCATAGACTTTGCAATACTAAGACCATGATGACTGGCGCTTAACAACAAAACGACGAAGAAGATAGCAAAGAAAGGAGAAATTCATCATTGACGTTATATATGTGCAAAACTAAAATAAAAAGTAGACGCGTAGATCAGTTAAATAAATCGTAATTCAAGTGTTAAATACAATAATTAATACGCAGTGCGTCTCGCATACAACAAATAGTAATAAAGCCGCATATAATTTGCCGACAGTTCTCGCAAAATGGCCGGAGCCACATTATTCGAACGCGCACAAGCCCTCTCCAGCGTTAATCGCGAGGAGGGCATATCCTTACTCAATAAGATTGTGCGCGAGCAAGAAGTCGCTGAAAACGATGAAGAACTTATACGCATCAAGGAGCAGGGCATATTGCAATTGGGTGAACTATACAAGCAGGAGGGCAAAGCCAAAGAGTTGGCGGATCTGATTAAGGTGACTCGACCGTTCTTAAGCTTAATCAGCAAAGCAAAGGCCGCGAAGCTAGTGCGTTCTTTGGTGGACATGTTTCTCGATATGGATGCTGGAACTGGCATTGAGGTGTGCATATTTGTGTAGTTGTTGAGTAAGTGATTTTTTAAAAACAAGTTTTTTTTTTCCAGGTGCAACTATGCAAAGACTGCATCGAATGGGCCAAGCAAGAGAAGCGTACTTTTTTGCGTCAATCGCTGGAGGCACGCTTGATTGCGCTCTATTTCGACACTGCGATGTATACTGATGCGCTGCAACTCGGCTCACAATTGTTGCGCGAACTTAAGAAACTAGATGATAAGAATTTGCTCGTAGAAGTACAACTACTCGAAAGTAAAACATACCACGCGCTTAGTAATCTGCCCAAGGCTCGCGCTGCTTTGACCTCGGCTCGCACCACCGCTAATGCTATTTACTGTCCGCCAAAGGTCCAAGGTGCACTCGACCTGCAGTCGGGCATATTGCATGCTGCAGATGAGCGCGATTTCAAGACCGCTTTCTCATACTTTTACGAGGCATTCGAGGGTTTCGACAGCGTTGACAGTGTTAAGGCTTTGACTTCATTAAAGTACATGTTGTTGTGCAAGATAATGCTTGGTCAATCGGATGATGTCAATCAAATTGTCAGCGGCAAGCTCGTAAGTGTCAAGAACTCTGTGATCATGGGAGAGAGCGCAAGTAATATTTTTCTAATTCCACAGGCTATTACATATTCCGGTCGTGATGTGGACGCCATGAAATCCGTGGCTGAAGCTTCACACAAACGATCGCTTGCTGATTTCCAGCAAGCGCTGAAAGACTATAAGAAAGAACTTGCAGAGGATGTGATCGTGCAGGCACATCTCGGCACATTATACGATACCATGTTGGAGCAAAATCTGTGTCGCATTATTGAACCATACTCCCGCGTGCAGGTGCGTTTAAACAATGCTGTATGCCCCAATATGGCCTATAATTTTTATCTGGTTTTCTTTGACAGGTTGCGCATGTTGCTGACTGCATAAAATTGCCCATGTCTCAAGTGGAAAAGAAGTTGTCACAAATGATACTCGATAAGAAATTCAGCGGCATATTGGATCAAGGCGAGGGAGTGCTTATTGTATTCGAGGAGACGCCCGTCGATAAGACCTACGAACGCGTGCTGGAGACGATTCACAGTATGGGCAAGGTGGTGGATACGTTGTATCAGAAGGCTAAGAAGCTCTCATAGATATAAGCGTTTTCCTTCAACAACCAATCAACCATTTATAACGTCAGCAAATACAGCGCAGCAGTAACATCCACAATAACAACAACAACAGCCAACGTACAATTATTTTCGCTTTGTTTAAATAATTAGAAATTTGTTATTTTTGTACGTTTCCCATTAACATTTTGCGAAAATTTCTTGCTACAAAAAAAAAAAAAAAAAACCAGCATCAAAAACAAATCGGCAATTTAAAACAAAATAAAACCAAAAGTTTTTAACAAAAGTGTTTGTAGATGAAAAAAAAAGAAAAACTCAATTTTGCTAATAACCAAGTCGACATCAGAACCACGTGTAGTATAAAAAATATGGTAATAATCGGTCAAAGCAGCAGATGTACTAACAAAGGATTAGCATAAAAGTAGTATACAATTGGCGATTGATTGCGATATATATTTGTATTTAAGCGATTTATAAAATTTACTAACACGAAAAAAGAACTGCGAATAAAAAAAAAGAAAAAACAAAAACATGCGCGTTTGTCTAGAAGCTGCAGTAATTGTTTAAACAGAAGTCGGTGGTTTTTCACCGACCCAGCTGATAACCACAGTAAATAAGAGCGGGCCCCTTATCAGAGAGGCTTGCGCGTAAATCCCCGCAGATAATAGTCAGGTTGTTTAGCTTGTGTATAAAAATCAGCATGCAAGCCGTAGAACATCACAGTATCAATCCAAAAATCAAAGCAAACACTTCGAGTGTCAGACGCAAAAGAAGTTACTTCGACAAAATGAAAACCATACAACTTGTGCTTGCCGGTCTTTGCCTGCTTGCAGTCTATGTGGCTGCCGCACCGCAGCGTGTCTACGTGCAGCGATTGCCCTACTATCCGCCGCCAACGCGTCCACAACGTCCAATACGTGTGCGCAGGCAAGTACTTGGCGGTTCGCTGAGCTCGAATCCGGCTGGCGGCTCTGATGCGCGTTTGCAACTATCGAAAGGCATTGGTAATCCTGATCATAATGTGATTGGCTCAGCTTTTGCTGCTGGCAATACTCTCGGCGGTCCAGTGACCACCGGTGGCAGCTTGGCCTACAACAAGTGAGTACAATAAGGAAAGTCTGTATAACAATTGTTGACTAATTTTATCAAACTAGTCATGGCCACGGCTTGGAGTTGTCGAAAACACACACACCTGGCGGTCTGGATACCTTCAAGCAGAGCGCGCATGCGAATCTCTTCAAGAATGATGTGCACAGTCTAACGGCAAATGCTTTCGCTTCACAGAATAAGCTGCCCAGCGGCTTTCAGTTTGAACGCAATGGCGTCGGTCTCGATTATGCGCATGCCAATGGCCATGGCGCCAGTTTGACGCATAGCAATTTCCCCGGCATTGGCAAGCAGCTGGAATTGGGCGGCAGAGCCAATCTCTGGTCATCACAAGATCGTAACACTCGTCTGGACTTGACTGGAGGCGCCTCAAAGTGGACCAGCGGTATCTTCAGTAATCAGAAACCAAACATTGGCGGCGGTCTGGGCTTGTCGCATTCCTTCGGTTAAGCTTGAGTTGCTGTGATTCATAGCCTTACCTTACCTTTAGTAATTCATTTAAATTTTATTTAATAAACATAAGCTAAAAAAAGGAAAAAATACTGTTGTTCTATTTTGTTGCTATTTTTGTTTTTGTTGGCTCAGTCTTCCCATAGCTGCGCTGTTGAACTTTTGTGCACTTTTGTTGTTTTTGTTTTCATTTGTTTTGCTGTTGTCATCAAAAAAACGTTTTTTGTTTGCTATGGGGATTTAATTTATGAAAAATTTAAAAAAAGCACGTCATTAATAATTTTCTTAGTAACTTAAGAAAAAAAAATCACCAAATTTACCACGTGCTGAATATTTTTGAGCAGGAAAAAACAAACGACGCTTAGTTATTATTTTTTTGTTCAGTGATGCGCGTTTCGGGTTACTTTTTGCAGTAATGGTATGTGTGTTGTTGTTGGTATTAACAACGTTTATTTTTTACTACCCACAATCAAAATCAAACAACGAAGTTTTGCCAAAAAAAATGATGCTGAGTATGACTTATGGGAACTTCGGTGGCTTGCTTTGCTATTCATTGCGTCACAGCTGTCGTTGTCATCAATTTTTTGTAGTTTTATAAAAAAATCGTAAAGTTGAATTTAGAAAGGGAACGTTAGATTTTTAAAACAGTTTTATTTTATTGCTTGTAGGTAGCAATAAAGCGGACTCAATTTTGAATTGTATGCTTAGTGTTATGTTAACGTCTATTTAACTGTTATGTTACAGATATCTCACTTATATTACAGATACAGTGACATTTCTCACTACGAATGTCGCGCCTGAAACGCCAGGCACACATGAATGGCAATAAACAGCACATTTGACTTTGGAAGCATTGTCACATGGTAATAGAATGAAACAACAACATCTCGGCATGTCAGCCAATATGCATGTAACAAGTCCCATAGCTAGACAACAACGGTCGATTTATGGGAATGCATTTTGAATGAAAACCCACTATTAAAACCTTGCAAAATTTGTCCTGTTACGAGATTGTAGGTTTCGGGAAATTTCGTTGTATGTAAAAATATTATTTAATTATTGCTTATATATTCTACACTGCTAACTATATGAGAAATGTATAATTGACACAACTTTTATGTTTGATTAAAACTTTTACCTTTTTTTGTGTGCCATCGGCATTTAATTATAAGAAGTGACCATTCTTTATTCTTAAAAGATTTAATTTCTTTTCCGATTGCTAATTCAATGTGTCTATAAGTTGTTTTGGGTATAAAGCTATTTTAGATAACTAAATTACTAAATATAAAATATGTTTTTTTTTTTTTTTAAATAATTGTAACGAATTTATTTTAATTAAAAACTAACAAAATATTAAAAGCGACAGTTTAACCAAATAAATGCGTCAAGCCTAGACCGCCGCCAAAGTTTGTTTTCTGATTACTGAAGGGGCCACTGGTCCATTTCGAGGCGCTGCCAGTCAAATCGAGTCGTGTATTACGATCCTGCGATGACCAGAGATTGGCTTTGCCGCCCAATTCCAGCTGCTTGCCAATGCCGGGGAAATTGCTATGCGTCAAACTGGCGCCATGGCCATTGGCATGCGCATAATCGAGACCGACGCCATTGCGTTCAAACTGAAAGCCACTGGGCAGCTTATTCTGTGAAGCGAATGCATTTGCCGTTAGACTGTGCACATCATTCTTGAAGAGATTCGCATGCGCGCTCTGCTTGAAGGTATCCAGACCGCCAGCTGTGTGTGTCTTCGACAGTTCCAAGCCGTGGCCATGACTAGTTTGATAAAGTTAGTCAGCAAATGTTATACAGACTTTCCTTATTGTACTCACTTGTTATATGCCAAGCTGCCACCGGAGGTCACTGGACCGCCGAGAGTATTGCCAGCAGCAAAAGCTGAGCCAATCACATTATGATCAGGATTACCAATGCCTTGTGATAGGCGCAAAACTGCATCAGAGCCGCCAGCCGGATTCGAAGTCAAGGAACCGCCCAGCGATTGTGCGTTGGCATAGTTGAGTGCCAAACACGCGATAAGGAAAATAAAACACTTCATGACTGCTGTCTGTTTAATTTTTCGTAGAAAACTTGCGAACTTGTTGTGTGCTGTACTGTGGATTTCGTTTGTTGTTTGATGTGAGATCAGCTCTCGACTAAGCTTTTATATATGATCATACGCGCTGCTGTCTTTCATTAACATAGCAGCTGAAATTTCTTAAACGGAATCCCCCTCAGTTCTAAAAGTGATTTACACATTGCGGGAATTGATTCTAAACGTTGATAATGACGAAGCTGCTACTACATTTCCTTATCAAATTCCATTACAAATTTTTCTATGCCTTGCTTCCTAGTCGTTGCCACAAAAAAAGAAAAATCCCCCTACATTTTATACTATTGGCTTAATTATTTGACTTGAGCACGTTTAATAAGCAACAATTCAAAATTGGTTGATTAAACTGAATGGTTTTGCTTTAGACATTTGGCGCCTAAGTTTGATAGCCTTGTTAAACTGTCACAGATGGATTTTGTTTCTCTTAGTGTTTTATTAACATTATCATTAGCAATTTTTTGCATTGCTTGACTTGCATCTTAAGCTGATTCTCTATGCGGGAATTCTATTAGCAATAAATCATAAAATTTCCAAATTTATCTTATAATAAACACAAACATTGAAGATGAGTCATAGCAGGCGGTTCTATGCACATGCAGCAGAATTCTAGTTTGCTTTGTGCTGATATAATTTGCTCTCTAAAGCTGATGGCAATCTACAACGCTTTAAGTATGTCAGCAGCGGTATTACCTAAGTACTTTATAATTTAGTTAAAGTCAACAGACACCACTCTAAATTTTTTAATTAATTTTATATGGCAAACTTTTCATACCCTGTACCAAAAAATTGTATAAAGAGTAAAGTTGTGAAAATGTACAAGGTGAGTTCGAAAGTAAACAGGACTTTTTGAATCTAGCGCCCTCTAGTGGCGCCATCTATATGTCAACTGGTGCGTTAGAATCTGCTATCGTTTATCGACTTCCAGTAAAAATTTCATGACATTTCATCTATTGGAAGTGAGGTTATTGCGTTTTAAGTGTCAGTATGTTTTTGTCATCGGTGCGAAAATGAGCTTCGAACAAAGAGCCAACATAAAATTTTGTTTTAAAATTGGTAAAACTTTTACCGAAACGTTTCAATTGATGAAACAAGTTTATGGCGATGATTGCCTATCCCGTAGCAGAGTGCACGAGTGGTTTCAACGTTTTCAAAGTGGTCGTGAGGACATAAATGACGATGAACATGTGGGCCAACCAAAATCCGTGATCACCGAAAATTCCATCGAAACTGTGCGTGAATTCATAAAAAATCAGCCGAAATCATCATTGAAATTCATGGAAATAGAATTGAACATCTCCAAAACATCGATTTATCGCATTTTGACCGAACATTTGGGCTTACAAAAGGTGTGTGCACGGTTTGTTCCGCACAAATTGACTGACGTCCAAAAATTGCTCAGAATTCAACATTCGAAGGACATCATTAAAGAGGCAAAAAAAGACCCGGACTTCCTTTACAAGATTGTGACTGGAGGCGAAACGTGGTGTTTTCAATATGATCCCGAAACGAAACGCCAGAGTGCTGAATGGAAGGCGCCGGACGATCCGAAACCCAAAAAATCGCGCCTGGAGAAGTCAAAAGTGAAGACAATGCTGATTTGTTTTTATGATTCCAAGGGTATTGTCCACAAAGAATTTGTTCCACCCGGCCAAAACGTTAATGCGGTATTCTATCTTGGAGTTTTGAAGCGTTTGGTGCGCCGTATTCGACGTGTTCGGCCCGAATATCGCGAAGATGGAAGTTGGCGTTTGTTGCACGATAATGCGCCGTCTCATCGATCGACGCTTGTGTCCGACTATTTGACCAAAAATCACATTTTAACCATCAACCACTCCCCGTATTCACCTGATATGGCACCGTGCGACTTCTACCTTTTCGGAAAAATGCATTTGCCGATGAAAGGAAAGCGTTATGCAGACGTAGAGGCCATTCAAAAGGCTTGCACCGGCATACTGGCGGCCATACCGGGCAACGAGCTAAAACACTCGTTCGACATGCTTTTGGACCGTGCAAAACGCTGTATTAAAGCAGAAGGAGACTATTTTGAATAAAATAAATTGATTTTGCCGAAAAAACTATTTATTCTGTCTTTTTTTTTAAAGTCCTGTTTACTTTGGAACTCACCTTGTATGTAACTGGCAGACAAAGGAGTGGCAGAACCCACAAAGTATATGTATTCTTGATCAGCATTGAAAAATGAGTAGATCTAGCCATGCCCCTCTTTCTGTCCCATCGTATTAACGCACGGATCTCGAATACGGTTAGATCTATAACCATCAAATTTGGAACGTAGATTCTCTGAATCCATAGGCTTAACGAGTTTATTTTGTTTTTTTTTTTTTAATATTCGATCTATAACATATAGCTGCCATAGGAACGATCGGTTGAATCGTTGATATCTTTACAAAATTGTAATAGTTGCAGATAATATCCAAACATATATCTCAATATTATATACATCGAAGTACTATATCATGTAGCTGTCATAGGAACGATCAGCCGAGAAACAACATTTACTGAGATAGACTTTTTTCTTTATTAAGATACCGTTACCAAATTTTGAATTTCCTAATTTTAGGTAATATCCAATCATATACCTGAAAATGAATGGTAAATACATAGTATAATGACTTTTACTAATTTTTTTTTTTAGATTTTAAACTGGATGCAGGGTATTGCAATGTATCGCTATTATTGGCTCGATTGCTCATATTTGCTTTTTAAAAAAGCCCATTTCTGGTTTTTGTAGCTTATTTTTTTCCGTACATTTTCAGGTAGCCTGAATCTTCAAGCTCAGAGATGACACACTTTGTCTTGGACTTATGCAATTTAAGATGTTGATAGTTTCGTTCATCAATGCCACCAACAAAAGGTACAGATTTTTGGATTTTGTATGATATGATAAATATATAATTGACTTACTGAATAGGCAAGCATTGAGTAATGCTGATTCTAAGGTTACGCTTTCGGTATTTGTCAACAACTTGCTCTATTTAGAGAATTTATTTTGTTTTCATTGTTTAACAAAAAAAATATTCTCTTACATCTGCTTTATAAATTATCACCCGAATATAGAATTGAATTTTATTTCTTTTGAATGCAATCCCTTTTTGTTGACAGTTTGACAATTAGGTCCATCCCTATTTCCAACCGACATAATCATTAAATGCGTAAGCGTATTGTTTTTCATGTTATATAATGAAAAATAACGTGAGTCTTTCATTTCCGCAACAGGTACATGGGTGATTACTTAAAGTTTTCCCTGGCCTTCTCTACGCATATAACATGTGTAAGTATTTTCGTAATCCACATGCCAAGGCTAGCCAACATTAATAATCGCATGCCAGATGCCTAATCAGATTTTCACTTGTTGCGTCCGTTCATTGTTCACACACCCAAAAACTTTGTTGTTTCTTGTCTGTGCGTATCATAAATTATTCTTCTTCCCGGCCACAAACGCCTGTCCCGCAGACCTGGTCAATCTGCTGCAATGCAATGGCGCGGAAACGTTGAAGTAACGTCTCAGCATGAAATTTGGCAGTTATTGCCACTCAATCTGGCATAATGCGCGTAAACATATTGAGTCAATGTGCAGAAGTGCTACAACAATACACTAAAGCATATAATTTGTCTAATAAGAGCATAAAAAGGTGCTGCTTCGCTTCGTGCACACTTTGAGCGAAGCACTCAAATTGTGAGTGACAACTCAAAATGAGCGCAAGTTTGCACTTCGTGAGTTTGAAGTTGTTATGTGTTGAGCTTTAAACAGCAATTGTCATTAATTGAGTTACTGCGCAGGACAAAATGTCCTTTTGAAAGTTGGCGAGGTAAAGCTTGCACTTAGAAAAATATTTGCCTGACTTGTGTCTAAAAGATGCAAATAAATTAATCGAATTCAATTCATGCTATATTTATATTTTTATGCATTTCAGATTTAAACAACGGCAATTAACATAGGCTTTTATTTCTATGCTAAGGTTTAACAGACTGTTAAGCGGCGGCTGCTTTGCTATGTTAACATCCTGTTAGGAGTCGGTTTTGTTTGCGAAAACTCTTTTCAGTTTCTGAAAATTATCTGTTGAATGCGCTCGGCTGCTTTTTTTTTTTTACTAAGAGTTAAATTATTGCGCCATAATTATTAATAAATATTTATTTATATTTATTAATTTATCGTTTATTCCAATTGCCTATGGCCAAAAAAATTAGTCATAATGGCCAATGAATAACAACTGTACCAGTTCTATTTACAACATTTATTAAATAACAAATAAATAAAAATTTACAAAATAAATGCAAAGTTCTCGAAAAATCGTTCAAGTTCTCAAGTTCGTTTTTAACCGAAATAGTGTGTGAGACCTAGACCAGCATTGAAATCCTTTTGACCACTGAAGACGCCACTTGTCCACTTGGAACCGCCGGCTGTCAAATCCAGACGAGTGTTGCGATCTGGCGATGACCAGAGATTCGCTTTGCCACCCAGCTCCAATTGGCTGCCAATGCCGGGAATATTGCTTTGAGTGAAACTGGCGCCATGGCCCTTGATGTGCGAATAGTCCAGACCAGCGCCATTGCGATCGAACTGAAAGCCGTTGGCCAAAGTATTTGAGGCTTGGAAGGCTTTCGCATCCAGATTGTGCACGCCATCGTTAAAGACATTCGCAGACAGACTCTTGGTCAGCGTGTCGCGTACGCCGGGTACAGATTCCTTGGCAATGGCAGCACCTAAGCCGTTACTAATAATACAGAACAGAAGAATAGGTAAGCCAAGTTTTTTTTTTGTTGTGTGCTGACTCACTTGTTGTAGGCCAAAGCGGCACCATGTGAATTGGGTCCTTTACCCGCCGTGTTGCCTGCTGCAAATGCGCTGCCAATGAGATTGTGGTCGGGACTTCCTATGCCGGCAGCGACATTCAATCTGGCATCGGCGCCACCATTTGGATTCGACACTAGGGAGCCACCCACAGCTTGACGACGCACACGTATGGGGCGTGGATGCGAGGTCGGTCTGGGTGAATATGGTTTCGGTTTGCCGGGATAGGCCGCCGCCAGTCCAATGAGCGCAATGCTGACGTATGCGATGCACAGTGAATACTTCATTGTGAGTTTGAGATTATGTTGCAAAAGATTAGCTAAACTTGTTTCGGATGCTGCTGAGCGTTGTTTGATATGATATTTGTCGCCGATCGCCGCTTTTATAGCACGCTTAAAATTTTCTGTCGTCTGTTGTGTTGCGGCGCTTATCAAGGTAAACTGTGCTCTGCTTATCGGCTGCTAAGTGTAAGTCCCCGTTGTGAGTTGTGTTGCTCTTTTTTGCTGCTGGAATGCACAATTTGCTTGCGCTTACAAGAGTTGGTCGCTTTTGGTAGAGCGGGGATTTCTTTTTGCGCTCTTGTTGTTGGTTTGTTTTGATTATCACTTTCGTTTCTTGTTAAATTGGCGTGGCTTCGTTTCTTCTTAGGTGATTTTTATTACAACATTGTTTGGGGTTGCGTGGGGTTTACTGTTGTATATTGTTGATAGCATTTCAAACGTTTGTTAAGCAACGTTTTGCTTTGAAATACTGTTTGAAAATTTTATTTTAAAATTGTTTTTCTTTTTTTTAAATACTTATAGCCAAGGGAGTATTCAATTAGTATCATACATTTTTATACAAACTTTAAACTTTATGTATACATTAGGTTTTCCTAGTAAAGACATTAGTTAGTGTTGCATGAGGATTTTTTCAGGGGCCGTAGTGTTTATAAGTTATAACTCAAAAACATCGAAAAAAAAAGTTTTCCCCCCTACATTGGCAGCTGCATAAGCCCTTGCTTATACGAGTTGTTTTTAAAATTTAATTTATTTTCACGTTTATTTTTACGCTGAAATTAATAAATCATCTGTATCAAATAGGTTCAGAGATCTGTGAGCTATATTACTTTGAAGGCAGCGCCCATTTTCTAAACAACTTTTAAATTTTCCAGATGCCTTTTACAGATTCTGTCAATTTTAAACTAAATGGGGTTTGGCATTGCACATTTTTACAGTTGATTTTCTTACTCTCGATACCCATTACAAATTAACAAATAATTAAAAACAGAAACGACAAATTTTGTATTCCTTCTTACTCCATAAAATTGCAATCAAAATTCATCGGAAAGTTTCCATTTTTATAAATCGCAAATAGTTATAGAAACATAAATATAAATAGTATATATATCTTATTTTTATATATATGTACAATAAATAATTTTCGCTTATAACGAACCCATTTAATGCGAACTTTCGGTTATAAAGAACTTTAATTGCATGCAAAACTTGTCTATTATACCCTGTACCAAAAAATTGTAAAAGGTATATTAAAGTTGTGCAAATGTATGTAACAGGTAGAAAGAAGAGTGGCAGACCTCACAAAGTATATATATTCTTGATCAGCATTGAAAGGCGAGTCGATCTAGTCATGTCAGTTTATGTCCGTCCGTCAAATGTCTGTCCGCATGGATCTCGGAAACTGTTAGATCTACAATTAACAAATTCACCACAGAGACTCTTCTAAAGCCTTAACATAACGAGTTTATTTTGTTTTTGTGATATTCAACATATAACATATAGCAACCATAGGAACGATCGGTCAAAAAAATCACATTTACTAACAAAAACCCTTTTGTTATTCAAGACATCGTTACCAAATTATGAATTTAACAATTATGGGTAACGTCCAATCACATATCTTAACATTATTTATATCGTTTCACTATGTCATATAGCTGCCATAGGAATGATCGGCCGAAAAACAAAATATACTGAGAAAAACTTTTGTTTATTAAGATATCATTAGCAAATTTTGGATTTAATATTTTAGGTAATATTCAATCATATACCTGAATATGATAAATATCGGATTACTATAACATATAGCTGCCATACGAACGATGAATGAATTTTAGATTGCGTAAAGATTCTATAATGGAGTGCGCCTCTTTTAAGTTTATATTTTAAATTGGGTACAAGGTTTTTAAAAATCGAATAAAACACTCAAATTTGCTTAAAATATTCAAAATTTGTATTGTATCGATAAATAGGCCTTTTAAAGATAATTTCATGTAAATGTTATCCGTTGCTCAAATGGTCCATTCGGAAGGTCCAATTTTGCGTCACACAATTTTCGATAAAACAGCGGATTTTCATGGAGCTGTTCTAAGGCTCATTCACCAAATTAGACGTTGTGGTAGGTCTTTCGGCTTCAATTCTTGCAGAAGTTGAGTTTTATAGCACATGTAACACATGACAAATTGCTGAGAAAGTGGGGATGTGAATAAAAAATTATATTGTAATCATGTACCTATGGAAAAATTGGACGACGAAGATATTTTGCAGTCTGCTTTCGTTGGTGATGAGGACCTTGACGACGACATGGGCAACGAAGAGCCAATCCGAGTCATAACTGTCCTGGATGCAATGTGCAGCGTAAGTTATGTCAGAACTCTTCTTCAGTCATACGACACTCAACGACAAATTCTTGACGACTTGGCTAAAGTGGAAGTTTATATAAATTAAATTAATATTGGTACTAAGCAAACTAAAAGAACTGAGTTTTTTGAAAACAAATTTTTATATATTAAAATAAGCCCAAGTTTTTTTAATAAATCAACAAAGGTGTTCAAGTCTTATTTTAAAGCAAACTTCGTTTAAAGTGAACCAATTTGTCCAGTTCCTTGAAGTTCGCTTTAATGGAAAACTACAGTATTTGTAAAATCTCAAGTTAAATTTCTTATGGTGTGGCTACCGAATCCAACAACGAAATTCTCCAGCGATTATATAATATTACTCTAAGAAAAATAACCTGTGTCCCGTGGTATATACGAAACATCAATATCCACAAAGCTCTACAGTTTCCAAAAGTAGTTGAAGAAATCTCTCACTATAGTACTAACCATCTTGTAAGGCTCCACCATCACCAAAACAACCTCGCTATTAACCTTCTTGACAACTCAACCACTGTAAGTCGGATCCAACGACTCCATCGATTGGATCTGCCATACCGCAGAACCTAATTTCTGTCAATGTCACTGTTACTTCTATTCTTCAGTAACTTTTGTAATAATTTGATGTAAATATAAAAATTCAATGTTAAGTAAAGATGAGACAAAAAAAAAAAAAATAAAAAAATTTTAATTGTTAATGAAATATTTATATTTAAGGTTTAAAATACAAATATTCTCAACATCTCTTTTAATCAAACAAAACTGCGGAAAAAGTTGTTGCTTCGGTTCTGCTTGCCGAGAGCTCCAGCAAATCTATACTAATTATATAAAATTAAAGACGAAAATTTTGTCACGCTTTCAAACCAAATATACTGAACCGATTTTAATAATTTTTTTTTAAAAAAATCACATTTATTATTTCCAACTGAGTGGCATACTTACTTTTTCAATTTTTTTAAATTAAATATGTTTTTTTTTAGTATTAACTTATTACAAATACAACAAATCAACCAACATAAAAACGTTCGTACGTTTACTGCTTATATTTTGTTGTACGACGACTTTGTTGTCTTGCCGAACGAAAAGCCGAAAGAATAGCCGAACTATGCTCAAAGAGCAGCGTTTCGTCACTGCTTATAAATATTGTGTTTGTTGTTTTTTTTTTTTTTGTAGTATAAATTATATAATATAATATAAAGTAATATAAATTGTTTTATCAGATTCTAATTAGGATATTTGAAGGAATTAAGAAATTAAGAAAAAGTATGTGCTCTCTTTTTTTCTCATGATTTTAACGGGTTTGACAAACGAAGATGGTTGCACAAACTGGACAGAAAAAAAGCGAAGCGAAGCGCGCCGGGATTGCTAATACTTAATAAAATAATTAATTATAAAAACTGATAAAAATATATAAAATATGTAAGTAAAACATGCACCAGTTCTTTTTATAACATTTATTAAATAAACAACAAATAAATAAATATTTCTTCAAACACTAACGTACAAAATAAATGCAAAGATTTAAAAAAATCGTGTAAGCTTTTAAGTTCATTCTTAACCGAAATAGTGTGTGAGACCTAGACCAGCATTGAAATCCTTTTGACCACTGAAGACGCCACTTGTCCACTTGGAACCGCCGGCTGACAAATCCAGACGAGTGTTGCGATCTGGTGATGACCAGAGATTCGCTTTGCCACCCAGCTCCAATTGGCTGCCAATGCCGGGAATATTGCTTTGAGTGAAACTGGCGCCATGGCCGTTGATGTGCGAATAGTCCAGACCAGCGCCATTGCGATCGAACTGAAAGCCGTTGGCCAAAGTATTTGAGGCTTGGAAGGCTTTCGCATCCAGATTGTGCACGCCATCGTTAAAGACATT
Organism: Stegana nigrithorax; assembly: GCA_037044495.1. NCBI lineage: Eukaryota > Metazoa > Arthropoda > Insecta > Diptera > Drosophilidae > Stegana > Stegana nigrithorax. The sequence continues at coordinate 148,190 of JBAMBQ010002605.1, forward strand.
CGCAGACAGACTCTTGGTCAGCGTGTCGCGTACGCCGGGTACAGATTCCTTGGCAATGGCAGCACCTAAGCCGTTACTAATAATACAGAACAGAAGAAAAAGTTAGCCAAGTTTTATTTTTGTTGTGTGCTGACTCACTTGTTGTAGGCCAAACTGGCACCATGTGAACTGGGTCCTTTACCCGCCGTGTTGCCTGCTGCAAATGCGCTGCCAATGAGATTGTGGTCGGGACTTCCTATGCCGGAAGCGACATTCAATCTGGCATCGGCGCCACCATTTGGATTCGACACCAGAGAGCCACCCACAGCTTGACGACGCACACGAATGGGACGTGGATGCGAGGTCGGTCTGGGTGAATATGGTTTCGGTTTGCCTGGATAGGCCGCCGCCAGTCCAATGAGCGCAATGCTGACGTATGCGATGCACAGTGAATACTTCATTGTGAGTTTGAGATTATGTTGCAAAGTTTAGCAAAACTTGTTTCGGATGCTGCTGAGCGTTGTTTGATATGATATTTGTCGCCGATCGCCGCTTTTATAGCACGCTCAAAATTTTCTGTCGTCTGTTGTGTTGAGGTGCTTATCAAGGTAAACTGTGCTCTGCTTATCGGCTGCTACGTGTAAGTCCCCGTTGTGAGGTTTGTTGCAAGAATTGGTTACTTTTGGTTGTGTGGGGATTTTTTGGTTGTCGCTTTTGTCTGTTTTGAAAGGTGTATTGCTCTGTTATTTAGGTGATTTTTCCTACAATATGTTTATAATTGCTTGGAGTTCACTATTATTACACATTGCATGTAAAAGTTTTTTAAAATGACATTTTTCATTGGATTGTCGGAAAATACCAAGTGTACTTGTATAAATAAACTCAAAACTTAATTTGTGTCATTAGAACATCATTATTGAAAGGTAAATTTAGTTTAGTTTTTTTATCAAAGAAAATTAAATCGTAGTCGATTTTCTAGAGGGTTTTTCCTAGTGGTTTTGATATATTTGATTTTTCCGATTTAGGTCGAAATTCAGTTTTTGAAATTCCGCTTATTAATGAAGTTATGATATTTTACTTTATGACACGTAATCTAATAAATCCTTAGCTTGTAATGTATACATTGAAAGACAAAAAGTAGAAGACACAACTCTACTGCACAATCTTCTTGAAAACGTTATGCGAAGATTCCGCCATTAATTTATTACCATTTCAGAAAACGATTAGCTTTTGAGACATAGGACATGATACTAAGTTATTTCTTCTGCATATTGGCAAATGCTACTTTATCCAACTATCTAATTTTCTTTCAATCAGCCATTAGCTCTTAAGCTAAGAACTAATCTGTTCATTTGTTTTCATACCGTTTCCTCATTGATGGCTTTTTTAATTTTATGTGTATTTATCATTGCAAAATAAATGCTACAAATCCGCACTTTGCATGCATTTCCTTATCAACTCATGTTGGCTAAGAATATTCTTATGCCAAAGCACGGCTTAGCTTCTTTGGAAGCGGCCAAGAGATAAGCAAAGTCAGGGAAAGCATTTGACATTCACCGCTAAAGCAATTAAAGCTTTCCTGTCAACTGCTGACACTCACGCCGCATTTGCTCATGTACTCACACGCTGACGCGCTCTCTTTGGTCCTTATCAGGCAGCAAAAACAGCCGAAACAACAACAAAAACAACAGAAGCTTGACAGCTAAAATTACATTTTTACGCTCAAATAGAGAGCAAAGGCGAAAAAGGGAAAATCTCATTACATACGCGCAAAAGCTTGAGTGAATTTCTTTTGTACCTTGGTGGAAAATGAAATGTGGAAATTCGCGTATGAGTCTGAAAAACTGCTTATCGATTACGGACGTAACAATTTTCGCGTCAATGAAAATACTGTGAAAATCATTTTACTTAAATTGCTTAACAAAACAAATTTCACATAAAATGTTACGATTTTAATAGTTAAAGGTAAAATTAAGGTGTGTTTATATGATAGCACCAAGAAAATTGTTTAAAAATTATACTAATGATAAAAATCGAGTCGCTGTGCGTGGCCTTCAAAAAGTGTCGACCGTGTCTGATGAAAATGGCTGCAAGTAAAGTAAAATTTTTCGTGTGTGTATATGCGTGAAATGGCAGCAATATGAAATTATTGAAAATGATTTAAATTGCAAAAGTGGTAAAAAGTTGAAAATTTCGTCTAATTTCATGCATGCCTGGCGTTTAGGTATACCGAAAAACCTTCATAGCAATCGCACAAGTATCTCAAAAATTCTGCTCAAAATTGTTATATAAACTACATATAAAAAAAATGTATTTTAATGACATGCATTATAATTTGAAAATAAATATTAGTTCTATAAAAATTTGGCAATATATGCTAAGAAATATGCCATATATAGGCTGCCTGCAGGCATTTTTAGCTATTGACATACGCGCTTAAACAACAAACTTGGCAGCAACAAAAACAACAAGTTAACGCTTAGCACATACAACGACCTTTCCTATCTCTCTATGCATATACTCGCATAGATATTTAGCTATTTACATTGCGTCTTGTTGTACCTACAACAACATGTAATAAATGTGCGTTGAAAAGCAACATGAAAAAACTGTTGTCATCATTCTTACGCTGCTACGCTCAAATCGTCTGCACTCAATTGAAGCGTTGCTTACTGGCCCTGCCGTTTAACTCACTCAAATGCCTGCGCAACAAAAGCGCTCAGATAATTTAAGCTCAGTTGTGCGCTCACGTTTTCTCTTTCACTCCCGTGCTGTGCACGCTGTTGTTTTCCATTTGCACTTAAAAAGTGCTTTTTCCGATTGTTTTTGATTGTTTGATTTTTTTTTTCTTTTTGTAAAATTTCTTTCTTTCTTGCACCTTCTTCTGCTATTGTTCTTTGTTTTATATTTTGTTTTTATTATACGTTTGGTTTGTATGCAATTTTCAATGTTAAGTGTAACAGTAATAACTATGTCATATGCCACGCAGTGCTTCTTCTTTGCTGCAGTGGCGTCGTCGCGAGCAAAATGCCATAATGAGTCTATGACAAATGTTATGAAAATGAATTGAAGCTGTGTGTGCAGTTGTTGTTGTTGTAGCTTTCGTTATTTATTGCAGTATAACGAATTGGCATAAAATTAGATTTTGTCATTTGCGTAATCACAAACTATTTTTGTGGCTTGTTTTAAGAGGCATATAAAAAGACGTTGGGATTATATAATATTTGTTAAAAAAGTCTGGCTTCGTTCTGGTGTCAAAAAAAGTAAATAACATAATTTTGTTTCATCATTTATGTATGTGCATATTTGTTTAAGCATATGTGTATTGCTTAAATTGCGATGAGTTGTTGTCGGCCAAGTTTATGTGTGTAGCCCACACACACATACAGCTTTTGAAATGGAATCCTTCCCACATAGCAATTACTGCTGATCTGGTTTTTGTCGGAGAGCCTGTAAAACAATTAAATGTGTTCTGTTGCGCTGCATGAAAACAGTGCGTACGCTCTATATAGTATCAAAGATTTTTTGCAGGTGTTCAGCCAGACATTTGCATCAGCTAACTCGTCTAAGTGCTTACTAACATTGAGGTTAAGTAGCCGCATATTCTTCTTTAGTATGCTCTTTGGCATGGTTTTCGTCAAAATATGATGGTTGAAAGACTTCTTGTTAGTTGGTAAATAAAATGAGAGAGAGAGAGAGAAAAATAAATTAAGCGGCATAGTATAGTTTTTGAATAAAATCCGTGATTATTTTGATTTTAGATATATACATATGTAAGTTTCAAAGGTTAAATATCTTTTGTAAAAGAGTGCCTTTCAATGGCGAACCATATAAGGTAGTTTCTATTATCTTAACATATTTGCTGTTTTATATTTGAAGTTTATTTTGGCTAGATAAATAAAAAATGTTTTGCTTACTGTGATTTAAAATTCAATGATCATTAGTTTTATTTTTATTGCCCTTGTAAGTCTTTTATTTTACGTGATCGGTTGCTGCCACATAGAATATGAAAAAAGTTAGTACTAGCTGCCACTTAATCGGTATTTGTTGTTGATGGTTTGATTGCTACTGGGCAATATACTTTAGATATAATTTATTTATTAAGCGCAATTATTCATTAAAATTTCTTAACGTGCAGAGTAAATATGCTAAGATCGTTAAACTGCTAAGAATTTATGCATTCTAAGCATCATTAATCATACAAAAGCCAGCCAGCATTTTGCCATTGGCACTCAGCATAACTTAAGCATACTCAAATGCGTCCAAATTTTATTTGAGCACGCGTAGCATAAGACTGTGTACCTACAATGCTAAGCTTATGGCACGCAGGCTGAGTGCCAAGAACAATGGCATGCTTAGGAAGCGCTTATGACGCGCAAAGCGGAAGTGCAAACATTCGACTCGCAGACATTTTGAAGGCGTCAGAAAATGAAGCAAGGAAAAAAAATGAACAAGAGAAGGAGCTAGCAGCAGCAGAATTCAACGAAATGAAATTCGAGTTCATTGTTTGGCTTTCATTGTTTTTTTTCTTTTTTGCTTCGTTTCGTTTTAATTTCACACTTTCTATGCAGTCAGGATGGATAATTAAACGGCGCTGAATACCAAAGCAGCAGGCATTAAACAACACGAACAATAGGCGCATTAGGCACAGCAGCAGCAGCAGCAGCAGAGCTAAAGAAAAAAGGAAGCCACACAGCGAAGACGCCAAGTAGGCAGTAGTGAAGTCAAGCGTGTGATTAAGATACTCATTTAGAAGCAAAGCATAGCGTCAGGCACGTAGACAAAGCAACTACGTTGAGGTTTTCTCACTTGCAATGAATCCTTACGGCGGCGGTGGTGGTGGAGCGGCGAATCCTTTTGGTGCACCCGTTGCGGGCGCAGGCTATGAGCAAAGCGGCGGCTTTGGCGGCGGTGGCTATGGACAGCCGGCAACAGGTGGCTATGAGCAAGCAGGCGGCTATGGCCAGGAGTATGCGCAGGATACGGGAAACTTTGGTGGCGCCAGCGCTGGACAACCGCCTGTCTATGGCGCACGACCGCGTGTCGATATTGAGGCAAGCGGCGAAGTCGATCCCAATTTGTAAGTAGATGTGACAGCAGTCTCCAAATAGTTAATCGTGTTGGCTGTTTTTTTTTTAGATATCCCGAGGCCAAGGAGGCAACGCACAAAATACGTGGACATGCGGATATTATTGAAATGTTCTTTGGTGCTACCGAACATGAACTGATACCAGTGAAGAGTTTTTATTTCTTCTTCTATGCGGCATTCGGTTCATTGTTTCCGCTGATGGGTGTCTATTTCAAACAAATGGGCATGAATCCGGGTCAGTGTGGCATTTTAATTGGCATGCGTCCGTTTGTTGAATTTCTGTCGGCGCCATTTTGGGGCTCGTATGCGGATAGGTAAGTTGCTCAAACGTTTCATTGCTTTTGAAATCTTCTTTATCTTTCACATGTGCATTGCAGATGTCGCAATGGCAAAAAACTGTTGCTAGCCTCTCTGGCCGCTTGGGTGCTGTTCACCATGCCGCTTAGCTTTATAAAACCTGAGCCGGTTAATTGCATAGAACGACGTAATCAAACGGATTTTGTTTTGACTTGGACGCGTACCAAACGCGATCTATCGGCCTTTGATATGTCTGATTTGCATTCAGACAGTGTGGAGACATTCGATAATGATGCAGAGATGCAGAATTTTGAAGATGTCGAGCATGAGGCGCATATAAGGCAAGTTATACTTTCAGTTCTTAAGTTTTAACAGGTTATTTCATTAGTTTAAAATAAATTATTTCAATATTGCATTCATATTTGGTTTGTTATAAACTAAAAGTAGTTTTACAACATCTCTTCTAATTATAGTAGTGTACCAAGTAAAGAATGGTTATGCTTAAGTCAAGAAGCATAATATCTTCATTAATCGAAATTTGGAAAATTTCAGGGATTAAAACAGAAGTTTTTACTATGTCTTTTGTGTATGTTCTATTTCGTTACTTTGTGAAAATATTAATATAAATATTTGTAAAGCTATTGCAGGGTTCCGAAGATTTGAGTATAAATATTTGTAAAGCTATTACTACCATATAGCGGGTATTAGGTATTTCCACAAAGTGTTGGGGAATGACTATTTATTTAAATAAAATTTTTTACTTGCATTTAGTCTATGAATTTAATTTTACAAATATCTTGTGAATTTATGAAGCTGATTTCAAGTTACAATAGTAATTTGGTGTTTTATATTTTAAGGAAAGTCAGTAGCCATGGCACAATACTGACTTGAAATCATATTTATTGTAACAATAGTTCGTTAATCAATAGTAGCATATCCCAGTTAGGATAGGAAATTTTTTATTTCAAAATATTTGCATTGCATATATTTTATCAAATTTTATCATTCCTTATTCTTTTACAGACGCAAACGTTCGCTGTTGTTGCCAACCATTGATGCGGGCATCTCACCCATACACATCAACTTTGTGAGCAACTATGATCACAAGACGCATCGGGATTATGTGAGTCCAATATTTTCTTCAATGGTGTATCGCACGCCGGTGAGTCTGCAGCTTTATCTTCTCTGAATTTATATTAAATGTTGCATTTTCAAAACTAGGATATACAAAAGGCCTTTTTCCTTCTATTGCTCGTCATCTTGATTGGGGAGTTCTTCAGTGCGCCGGCTATTACGCTTGCCGATTCGGCAGTCATTACCCTACTCGGTGACGATGCGGATAAGTATGGACATCAGCGCATGTTCGGTTCACTTGGTTGGGGTATTTCGATGTTTTTGGTTGGCATTGCCCTGGATCACTCAACATCGTTCTCGAATCATCCTTGCGGCGCAGGACACATGGAAAAGAACTACAATATCTGCTTCTCCATCTTTTCGGTGCTCATGACTTGTGCCATAATATCCGCAGCAAAGATCAATTTTAAATATGATCCAATCGATCTGACACAAACACAAACAGCCAACGTCGATGATCCGAACAAGAAAGCCGAAGAGGAGTCCATGAATCAGTTGGCGGCGCAGTTGAATTTGCCATCGCTGGCTGTTGGTAGCGGCAGTGGCGCAACGGGTGCAACTACTGGCGGCGCAGGCTTTCTCAATGCCGGTCGCACGCCACAGCCCAATATTGGGGCTGAATCGAAAATGTTTGCACAAACGACAAAGGAGATGCCCGAATGGATGACTGTACTCACGCACTTTAAGGATCTTAAGACGGCTTCATTTTTATTTGTTGCTTGGTTTATGGGTTTCGGCATTGGTTTGATTTTCACCTTCTTGTTCTGGCATCTGCAGGACTATGGCGGCACACCGACGCTTTTCGGTGTTGCGTCCGTGATCAATCATGTATCCGAGATATTTGCTTATTTCTTTAGTTTTCGCTTGATAACACAGATCGGACATGTTAAGGTGCTTTGCTTGGGCCTCATTGGTAATGTGCTGCGATTTTTGTACATTTCGTACTTGACAAATCCCTGGATGGTATTGCCATTCGAGTTGATGCAAGGCATTACACATGCCGCCGTTTGGGCAGCATCCTGCTCATACATTTCGCATAATACGCCAAAACATTTGCGTGCCTCGGCACAGGGAGTACTGCAGGGCATACATCATGGTCTGGGTCGCGGCTGTGGCGCCATTATTGGTGGTATGTTTGTCACCTACTACGGAACTACTACTACCTTCCGTTGGTATGGCATTGCCTGCTTGCTCGTCTTGGGCATGTTCATTTTCATCAACTTCTATCGCAAGGAACAAGGTTTCATCTCGGACATACCAGTCACCGAAGATCCGCATCAGGTGAGTTGTTTGCGCTTAAAAAGCCTTTGGTGTTTTTATAGATCATATAAATATTTTCAGGTCGCTGAGGAAACTTCGCATCTGGCACCGCACGGTGTGCCCAGCAATCCCATACCGCGTGCACTCTCTAATACACGTCTAAACGAAATGAATCCAAATGGCGGCACTGGCAATACTTACGGGACCTATCAGACCTCTGGCGGTAATTTGGACATACCAGGCGCCAGTCCACATAATCCATTTGCGCAATAAATCAGCCAATGACAACGTCAAACCCGTTTTTATTTTAAGATGTAGGTTTTTTAGTTAGTAAGCTGCATATAAGCAGTCTATATTTAACATATGACATATGATTTTAAAATCTCTACCTGCAATATTATGTGATTTTATTTTGTAAGTACCTTTGCAATGTGTTTGCGAGCAGGCAGCTCATTCATAACCTACGGTAACTCGGCTTGTAGTGCTGCTATTTGCATCATTTTTAGTTAACTAAAAAACAAATTTACTCGACTTTATATTTTCTATACTATAAAATGTATATTCTTACCGTCGATTTGGCTCAGTGAAGCCTTTACTCTATATAAACGTCTCATTAGTTGCAAAATGTTTTGCCTTTTTAAAATTTCAATGTTAAGTTTTTAACTAGTGAAAGTTTTGATTTTTTTTAGAATTTTCTTAAATATTAAAATTGCAGAATGCGCTATACATACTCAGGTATATAGCGCAGTAAAATAATAATCCATATATACACACACACACACACACATACTCGCAAAATGATAATTGATCAAGTTGAACTTAAGCAACCGGACGAATTCGTGTAGATTTAAAGCTTAAAGTGGAACGAACAAAATATAACTGAAAACATATCTTGGATATTGGCCTATAAGTATATACTTATATAGCAAACATATTTGTTGCTTTATTTTTTATTTTGCTTATATACGAACAGTACATAGCGCAGAGCATAAGCTACATAAATATATACATATATACGTATAAATATATTTTATATAAAGCATATATGCATAATGTAGTAACTTAGTTGTACTTCAGTAGCTTCTCAGTTCTCAGCAATATACATAAATATTTATATACATACATACATACATACATGGTCTATGTTTTAGATAATGCTTTACGTATATCATACATGAGGAATATTTTTAGCAATAACAGTTTTAGAGTTTGACGTTTCCTTGTTGTTAGGTTTTTAATTATTATAAGTTCCAGTTTAGTTCCAATAGGCTCGAATTTCATAGGTTTTGTGCATTACTTCTTTTTTAATTAGGGAATAATATTAATGGACTTTATTTTAATGTGCAAAACGTGCATATCATGTCTAAATGGTTTTATATAATTTAGAAAATTTAAATATTCTTTTGCATACTTTTTGGCACGTAGCAGTTAAAACATTTAGCAAAGAATAGCAAAGCAAGGGTAAGCAAATAGTATGGCAATGCATGGTAAAAGAAACCAGAATATTTATATAAATGGCAATGAATACATATACACAAATATACCTAAATATTGTACCTTTACACTGAAAGAAATACGCATAAAATTCAATGTAAATTGATGTCATAAATATGAAAAATAAAATAAAAACAGGAAAAACAAAAATAAAGAGAGAAAACCAATTAAACATAAATATATATTGATAGTAAATAATCATAGCATACAAATTTAGAAAAAAAAAACGAATGATATTATGCAAATCCGCCTCATTGCAATCAACTGTTAAAACAAAGTACATGTACTAATTTATATATATATATAAAATAAAACAGATGTCAAGCGCACTTCGGTTGCACCGAAGCTTTTATAGCCTACAGGCCTAAATGTGCTAAGAGTGAAGAACTACATAAAAAAGTTGAAAAATTCAATAGAAGCTGAAGTGTGGATAAGCCTCTTTTAGCTTTTCTTGAAGTCCGTCTGAATTAATTATTAGATCTTAGTTCTTCATTTTAGGGACTTAATCTCATAGCTAACACCTTGTATAAAAATGGTTCTATAAGAATATTACTCATTGGTATGCAAAGCTTTTAAAGACACATTAAAGCGTAAGTTTTTGGTAGCTGTCCCTAATCATACAGTATTCGAGGAGTGAATTTCTATTTGTATAAGTTTAGCTCAGATTCCCATTAGATTTTTTATAAACATTGTAATGTATGCTATAAAATACCATAAACAAATAAATACTAATAGGCTAAAATATTAAAAAAAAAAAAGAAAAAAAACCAAAATAAAAATAATATAAAGTAAAAACTATATATTTATTACAGTAAATAAACATTAAATCTATGTATGAAAAATGTTTATCATTTATGCAGAAAACACTACTGAAAAGTTTAAATGGTAGAATTTGTAATGTAAGTCGTTTAACAAAAGTAAATATATATACATAATTTTTCTGATGTACCTAAGATATGATTTTAAAAGTATTAAAAAAAAAAAAATCACTTGATAATGTGAAATCTACAGTTAAACGAATCTTACATAAAATATATACAGGCTGATCTCATGCGGGTTTAGCGCGATGGCATAGAAAAAAAGAAAGTGTTGTTTTATTTTATAGTTACATAACATTCAAACATAAAAAAATATCGATACAAAAAAAAAAAAAAAAAAAAAAAACCGTATAACCTAGATATAATTACGTTTGTTCAAATACTAAATGGAAATTAATTTTATGCAGTTGTTATCTTATTTATTTTACTATCTATAATAGTGATTTTATTAAATTTATATTTTATTAGCTAATATATTTAATATCTTGTATTAGAACACTTTATTAAGTTTCGTTAGTGTATTACTAATAGGCAACTGTTTAAGGTTTTACTGTAGTTACTGCTTTATATCGCCATTGCGTCAAACTCGCATTTGAATTTGCCAGAGTAACGTGTTTTATATTATTATTATATTATATTTTAATTGATATTCTCTTGATATTATTGTACAGCACTTGCAATCAGTCATTTGATTGATGTTTAAATATATATACATTTAAAAAAAAAATACGAAAGTAAAATTTAACTTGAAATGAACAAAAAAAAAAAAAAATTTTAATGAAAAATAGCTAAAACTCTGTTTAATATTTAATTTAGTATTTGTAAATTGCACTAAAATGTTTTGTTGAATATTAATAAAAAACTAAATGAATATTAAAATATTATGCGAAAAAAAACAACATAAATTATATACATAATTTAACTGTTCATATAAAGCTAAAAGAAAGATAACAACAACACAAAAAGAAAGAAGAAAAAAAACAAAATATATATATTAAAAATAATATTTAATAAAAGTATTTGAAAACGAACAGCGTTTTATTTTTATATAACAATGACCTGCCAAGCCATCTTTCTGTAGTTCATATGCAATATGTGTAGTTTTTATTTTTTTGTTTTTAATTTAATTTAATGTGAACAATGGAACTGCAAACAATAGAACTGCAAATTTAGGCATATTTACAAAGTGAACTTCTATTAAGCGAATACTCACAAACAATGTATTGCTGCTTTTTTGTATTTTATAAAAGTGTGTTTGTAAAATTTAAAAACTTTAGTATATTTACCAAGTCGTATTAAAACGTTATTAAAGATAATAGAGTTGTGAAAAACAAAACTGATTTTTGCAAGAGCACAGCACGTGCTTAATAATGCAAGGCAAATACGCATCTTAATTTACGCACACCATTGCACGTCCACACTAAGCTGCGCTGATATATGCACGTCTACTTTGAGCGCGTTTTGCTCTGCTATTTGCACAAGCACCACATTGCTAAATGCGCTATTTTTATTTTTCTTCGTTTTTTTGCTTTCAGTTAACATATTTTTACAATGTGACGCTAAACTTTGCTTGACTTTTGCTAATAAATTGTATGACTTTTCTTTTGTGCAGTACGTATATATATATATTTTTTTTTTCGTTTACTCGCCAGCTTGTTTACGATTTCAGGTTACGCGCTTGCATGCACGCTTGCTTGCTTCGCAGCCTGGTGGCTTGGTTCCGTACCATTTCCACTTGGCTGCCCTTTGCCGCGCCTTCGCTTGGCTGAGAACTTGTAAAGTTTTTAAAAATAGCTGCGGCATTCCGGAAACAGATCAAGTTCCTTCACTCATTCGTGAATGCGATTTGTTGGAATTTTAACACGAGTGCAAGTGTGCCACCCTCACCTGCTCCCCGGCAGCGCCGTTAATCTCGAGCAAGCCATGCAATATACGCTGCAATTGTTCAGCTGTCAGTTACTTAGGTTTGTTTGCCTTCTGCACTCTTGCGCACGGGTGGGTTGGCGCGTATTGGATTTAGTTATGCACTTTAAGTCAGTCACTCGTGCTGTGCTGTGCTGTGCTGTATTGTTGCTGCGGGGGAGGTGCAGTGTGTGGCGTAATGATAAATGAAGTTTTAGTGGCTTTTGACCCACTTAATAAATTGTTAAAGTTGAAAAATGTGCAAGAATATTGCAAAGTTTTCTGTTGTTGCGAATTTACTCTTGATGCCGTTTGTTTTATTTTTGTTTAGAAAATTTCCTTAGTTTTTCGTTATTTCTCTATTTTTATTTTTTATTTTTAATTTTAGTACATAATAAAGTTGCCGTTTTTTCATGCAATGTCCACTTCCGTTGCTGCTGCTGCTGATTCTTGTACTACTTTCTTAGTTGAAATGGCATTAGGGTTAATTTAAAAGTTGGCATTGCTGCCACTTCCGCTTCTGTTGTTGTCCACGTTGCCAAGTTGCAGTAAAGTTTTCACTTTTTTTTCCGTTGTTTGTTTTTTTTTTTTTTTTGTTTTTAATTTTGTTTTATTTTATTTTTTTGCCATGTTCGGCTTGTGCGCACATTTTTAAATAAGTTTATTAAATTGCGTAATGTGTCAATGTGGGATGGCTTAGCCGCTGCGCAGGTAGTTGACAGTTGAAATTATGCAAAAGTTTTTGCCTGCGACAACTTTGAGTTGGGTTAAGTTTGTTAACGCATATGTATCTTACTTTTGACGCTGAAGTGTTTCCATATTGTACGTATTGAAGATAAGAAAGAGAAACAGAGATGATAAACTTCGCGTAACTTTACAGTGACAGGTTTGGAGTTTTTTGTTTTCATTTCTTTTTTTTTTTTTATGGATACAAAGAATATGGAAGGTATTAGGTGGATTTGAAAGCGTGTATGGTGTGGTAAAAAGGATATTTAATTAGTAACATTCAGACACAGACATCGGTCTTTTGCACAGAATAAATGTCGCAAAGAATAGTTGAAGTAAAAAGCTCGAAAGTGGTCATTTTAGGTTATTAATGCAGCTATTCGTTTGTATAAAAGATTTTTATAAATGTTGATACAAGCACCATTATATTGTTTTTGAATAGCCATATTAGTTATGTTAGTTATGTTAGTTCATCTTGGCAGAAAATAGGAATATCTAACAAGTTTGAACAAAGCATTGAATGAAATAAAGTGTAAGATCTTTGAAATATAAACACAAAAACCTGAATTTATTTTTAGCTAGATTGAACGTGGGCATAAATTTTCTAAATAATTTAGGTTTTTAATTGTAAAATATAATTGATCCTTTTCAACGCGGTATACTGGGACAAAAAGAGAAGGAATCGCGTAAAAAAAAGAATGCTGTTCTACCAAAACCCAAAAAATATATTTGCGAAAAAAGCATAGATAATAATTAGTTTTAATTAATTAAAATAAAATAAAATAATTAGTTTCAAAAATCCACGTACAAAAGGATCGAGTGTGATTACATACATAATATGTATAAGAGATATACAATTGAAACTTTTGAATTATATTTTTATTGATATTAAAATTTTTTGAGAATTACGCAAAAAATGGTTTCAGTAGTTGTTTGATTTTTATTTTTTATCTTTAAATTATTTGCTACAAAATTGATGCAAGGTCAGAAGAGCCAATAGCTTTTCGGAAGTGCATACCTAAAATCAGTCATGCACACCTAAGCGGATTTATTTCAACAATCTGATTACAAACTTAAATGGCTGAACAGTTAGTATGGAAACGCTGTTCAGCAATGTAAAATATATTTAAATGGTAAAATAACAAGCATTAAATCTAGCAAAGCCAAATGGCATTTATTTTTATCAAATAGCCCTGCTGCGGCGACAACAATAACAACAACACAACAAGAGCAACGACAACGACAACGACAACAATGCTTACAATGCAAGCCACTTAAAACTGTCACAAGTTAAAACCGCACAAACAGACGTCAGAAGGAAAAGATGTAAATAAAAGAAAAGAAAAGAAAATGTTGCATGCACAAAGGCGCACATGCAATGACAGGCACTAACAGCAGCCACAATAATAACAGGAACAACAACAACAGCAAGACTAGGTACTTGCATCGCTTGGCAATTTCACAGACAATGCACGAGCTGCCTGCCAGCAAAGAAAAATTGCATTAAAAGCGCGCAAGTATAAGAAAAAATAAAAAAACAAATAAACAAAAAGAACAAGAAAAAGAAAAAACAAAAGTAAATATCTATATGTATATAAAATAAAAAAAATAAAAAAAAAAGTAAATCGTAGTAAAAAATTTAAACAAAACATTTAAATAAATGCAAACGCACGCAGCGTACCATCATTCTATGTCCAATTGCATACACACGCACACCCCCATACACACACACACATACACACACATACTTACACACCGAGGCAGTCAAAGCGCAGAACTCAAATGGCGACTGCAGCCAAATGCTGTCGTTGGAAATTATTGTCTCAACGGTTGTTTTGAGAAAATGCTGAAAAGCAATGCACGGAGTTGTGCATGTTCTGCTGCTGTTTCTGGTTATGCTTCCCGCACTGGCAGCATTGTGTCCTTTGCGGTTTACAGCGCACTTGTGCGCATCTTGCAGCTGCCATCCAGTGTGAGCAAGGGCGCCGGGTAACCCTGACTAAGACTCTGGCACAGGAACTGCCACGGACACGGGTAATGGGGCTGGCGAAATCTTTGCTGCCTGTGCTGTTGCTGCGGCTGCTGCTGCTGCTGCTGATGCAGTTGCTGGTCGCAAATGTTTCAATGTCTCGTGTAGTTATTTAAGTGCTTTGAGCGCCATACAAGCTTGCGAAGTTACTTATACGCAATGTCTTATTTATGTTTTTTTTTTGTTTATTTTTTTTGTTTTTTTTTTTTTTGCATATTTATTTGCCTGCTACTATTGTTGTTGTTGTTGTTGTGCGTTGCTTGCAATCCATGCGTCTTTATTATTATTGTTTTTGTTTTTTTCTTTCGTTTGCTATTTTTTATGCAATTGTTTATTTTTATTTTAAAATATTTTTTTTTCTTATAGATTTTCTTTTCTTGAGTTTTTCTTGTCTGGTTTTTATTTCTATTTTCTTATGCAAATGTTGCGCTTATTATTTTCTCATAAAAGAAAATTGTTTATACGCAAAGCATGCAGCAGCGTTTCACCCTTCCCTCCGGGCCACTTGCGCATGGCTTAATAAGACGCTTGCCTGGGCACTTGCACAGTCATTGTGCCAAAGCCTGCTGCTGCCTTCTTGTCGGACTCTTATTTTTATATGGCTTATTATGTTTTAAAATGCTTGTTCTTTTATTTCTTTTTTTTATAAATATAATTCATTGCATTGCAAGTCATATTTTGCATATTATTCTTATGCCTTTGTGGTTTTAGCTATGTATTTATAAATATATTTATACATATAAAAAGAAAGAAAAATAAAATAAAATAATAGTTTGCATGCAATTATAAGTACAAACAAATGCAATTCGCACAAAGTGTTATTTTATAAAAGCATGCCAGGATTTGCTTTATGCTTTGCATGTATTAGTTTACTTGCTGCAGCGTCATAAACTTGCAAAAACATGTTTTGTTGTTGCAGAATTGTTGATTCTTATTTTATACCATATGTGAATGCAACACTTCTAACCTGCAATTTATTCGTTTAAGAATATTTGCCTTTTTAAAAAGAATTTCTCTGAAGCATACGTTAACAGTGCTATAAAGCTAAAGCAAACTAAGGTTATAAGAGTTCTTAATTTTTTATTGTCATGGCTCAAATTTTTCTAGCTTATTCTTCATATCGTTTCGTACAGTTGAGCGATTTGCAAGTGAGAGATCGATTTGTGATATTTGGAAGTTCATGCGAAGATTCTCTTAAGTCAGCTTTCTCACACAACAACTGAAACTCAGCAAAGATTATAAAAATGGTTAATGACGGTAAAAATTTTGCTGCTGCAGAGGATCAACTTAGGTATTTTACCCATAGCTAATTATAAGTTTGCATATATGCACAAAATACATTTTCAAATTTAACAATTAAGTTAAAACTCCAGTACAATTGCTACTTAAGCCATTGCCTAGCTCATGACATTAACAACAAAAATGTGCATTTCATCTTAAAACCAAGAAAGTCTTTGCTTGCGCATTGCGTTGAGTGGCAATGCAAAGTTCAGCGCACCAGAATGAGAGTTTACTTGTCATTAGCAAGACATTGTGTTGTAGCGCACAAAAGCTGTACAAAATACAATATTCTGTTATATGTTTTTCTCAGCGACTATGCTGATCATCAGCAGCAGTAGCATCAGCAGCATATAGCAGCACCCCGAACAAAAGCCAAAACAATTTGTTGTGCGTGAAAGCGATAGCAAATAAGAAGAAAAAGAAGAGGAAGTAGAAAAACACAAAGCAAATACGTCAAACAAAGCCTATTTTTATTTGCTTGTTTTCTCTTTGTGTTATGCTATTTATTTTTTGCTTTTCAACTAAAACAGCAGCCAAAAGGCTTATGGCATCTTTTTACGAGCGCAGCCCAAAAGGCTGCAACGTATTTTTTCATCCACAATTTGCCTGCCTGTGTAAATGGCGGCAAGTGTAGACACTAAAACTGTCTTTGTTAGTCTGCCTACTCTCTGCGTTGTTGCTGTTGTTGTTGTTGTCTTTTGTCGTTTGCTTTTGTTGTCACGAACAGGCACTGTGAGAATCACTTTGCAAGCGGCACAGGTTGAATGACATGCCAACGCCATTGCTTTTATTACGCATACGCCGCATTGTCTGCTGCCATGCGATGCATAAGGGCAAGTGGCGGCAATTACCTGACGCATGCATGTAATGCCAAAGCAGCGCGTTTGCAGCCAAACTCATTAAGTGTTTAAGTACAAATGCCAATAACACGCTAATTAACAACAGCAACAAGAACGAATGCCAATAGTAACAACAACAACAACAACTATAACTATAACTATAACTATAACTATAACAATAACAAAAACATCAAAAAGAGGAAACAGACGAAACAGAAGACACAGCATGCGTCCATTTTGCCGTGTCTGACTTACGCGCAGCAGTTTGCCGAAGTTTGCAAAAGTTTCAACTTACGTCCGAGCGCCGAGGCGTACAAAACACTTGATGAAACTTTTATAATTATGTTCACGCTATGGCAGCAAAGTTTCAATGATCTACGCAAGCGCACTGCCTGCCTATGTAGCTGATTGTCCTTCTGCCTCCATGGCTGGCTTCCTGCCTGCCAGCCTGCATGCCTGCCAGCCGCCATTGGCAAGTTTCCTTGCTTTTCTTGTTTTTTTTTTGCTTTGTTTTTTCCACACTTAGTTTCAAGTGTGTGCTGGGCATCCGTTGCTGCTTTGGCTGCTGCAACTATTTAGTTTAGTTACCGCATATACAAGTTAATTACGGCGTAGCATATTTTATGTGCTGCCAACTTCCGCTTTGCTGGCGACATCCGGTTTAAGTGCGCGCGCACACACACACACACACACACATACACATACACACTTTTGTCACCTGACTAAGTTGAATGAAATTTATTAAAATGGCAGCGTCTACATGACGTTTAGTTTTGGCAACGTCATAAGCAAGGCTGCAAACTTCTTCAATGCAAAATGGCGTCAATTGTGTTAATTAAACACATGAAAATTAATGATTTCCATGTTGCAGAAGAAAATAAAAGAAATGCCGGGTGAAAATGCGAAAAACAAACAAAAGAGCAACGCATAATGCCTGAAAAATACTTTTCAATTAATGTTGCCATTTAATGTTGCATGGCATCCTGCTGCATTCTGCTGCCTGCAAGGACATGCAACTCGGTGCTGGCACTTGTGCGAATTGAAATTCGTGCAATTAACGAAAATTAATTAAAAAGCATGCGACTGGATCGCATAAGAGAGCGACACTTATTGGCACAAGCAACTGACAGCACTTATGCATAAGCGGATGCACACACAGACGGGAAGACAGAAAGACAGACTGTCAGACTGTCGGACAGACGATTGGCAGTGCAACTCAAATTAATGTTAACACTCAATGCATCATTAAATCAGGCCACAATTGCGCACAGGCCGCCAAAGGATTTGTCGCAATACTTTGTCTGCACTCTCGTGCTGCTCTTTTCATATCCTTTTTTCGCATACACTTTCGCCTGCGTGTCAAAGCGTGGCTGTGTGTAAAATTTAATTAAATTTAATAAAAATCAGCTGCGCTCGTTCGCCAAGCGGTCGCCTGTGGCATTACAGCGTATATTCTTCTGCAATTGTTATGTGCCAGCAATGTCGCCGCCATTTGGCCATTGTCCTGGTTAGCTTTGGCGTCATCGTCATCGTCATCGTCATCGTCAACGTAATCGTCAGCATTTGTTGATTTCATGTTGATTTGTGATAAATGCAAAACCATTTGCCAAATAAATAAGCAGCTCAACGTAAATAAATATGCGCTCGCTTTGCGCATTTACACTCAATAAAGGCGACAAGCGACAGCATAACGCCAGTATACTCGCACGCTTCGGCAAGGATACGAAAAATTGTATTTTAATGCACGTGCATCAATAACGAACGACAGCCAAACCAAGACATTGCAGAAAGACATTTGCCCGAAAAAGGGACACACTCACACACACACACACATACACAAGCGTGCGCAGGACAATCTGGAACTAATTTAAGTGCCAAAAATCAACAGGATATCAATGAACGCATTTATACATGCCAGCAACCGCTGTTGACATGCTTAGCTATGCGCGTCCGTTCAGTTTTTCTTTGTTGTTGTTTTTTTTTTGGCTTTTTTGTTTTTATGTCCTTCTGCTCAACAACAGCGAATTTATTACCAAAGCTTTAGCGCGCAGTATGGCAAGTATTAGCAAGGACATACAGCATATCCCTCTCTTTCTCTCTCTCTCTCACTCGGTGTGTGCGTGTGTATGTGTGTGTCTCTGGTGTTTGGTGTTTAGTGCTGTGCGTCTTCATCATCAGTGGCATATGTTGCGCTACCGTGCGCTGACTGCCTGTCCTGGCTGCTGTTTGCTTGACTGCGTGGGTGGCTGGCTTGGCTGGCGTACGCTCATCAATAAAATCATCGAGGTCATTAAGTGGATTAACTGCAGCCATCAAAAGCATGCGGTGCCAAAACAAGTCCTTCAACACTTCGCTGCATTCGTCCCTTTGCTAGAAATTCGTTCTTTTTTTCACTCATTTTGTTTTTGCTTTACACTTCATATTTTCATTGTTGTTGTTTGCTTTGCTGTTAGCTTGTATTTTTTTTTTGGTTTGCGCATTTTCCTGCACGTTTTGCGTATATCCATGCGCAGGACTTTTGCTCACATACACAAATGATTGGCATATCTACGTGCAAGCGTCTTGTCTTGTCTTCGTTTTCATTTTCATTTTCGTCTTCGTCTTCGTTGTCGTCGTCATTTTCAGCTTCTGCTTGAGCTTCAACTTGATCGTCCTTCTCCTCGACATCGTCATCAACAGCAACAGCAGCAACGGCTGCCTTGTCTCCGACTGCTGTTGTTGTTATTGACATGTACGAATTAGGTTAAATTTATTTACTGACAGTTCAGTGAACTGTAAATGGTTTTAGTTTATTAAATTTTATCCGTACTTACTTATGCCATGTAGCTGCCGTCTCTATATGAGCCACGATACATTTTCGCATTGCGTGTCTGTTTTAAGTTTGTTAAATGTTAAAAATCAAGATTGAATTATTTCACAGCGCAGGGCTATCGTGAAACATTGGCAAGTGATGGAGTGATTGAATGATTATTTCACTGCGCTGTGTGTGTGTTGAAGTGAAAAGCAAAGTCGCGGCACAATTTCACATATATAATGTTATAAAAAAAAAAATATAATACGAACAAATGATTTGGGTTGAAAAATAAAAATTAAAAAAATAGATAAAAGAAATTTGAGTTATGTATGGCTGCTCAATGACCTTTAAAAAGTTTGTCTTGACTTAATACTTAATAAAAAAAAAAAAATTAAAAAAAAAAATCAAATGGAAATAAAACAAATTTTAATTAAAAAATTTTATTTAATTTATATGACTTCACTGACTCGAGCTGCTGTACATAATAGCTGTATTTTTTTGAAACCTATTTTGCACCAAACTAATAAAAGAGCCTGGCCAGGTTTAAGTTTGCTTAAACGCCTACATATATAAGCAAAAAGCAGCATAACACTGTTTCATTCTCATGCAAAGTTTATGAAAAACGCATTTAGCTTTTTTCCAACACTTGAAATTGGCGGCAAAAACAGGCGAACGCACACACGAAATTGCAGAACAATGCAAGCAGCCCAACATTTTCATGTACAATGTCATATGCGTTGACGTTTTCATCAATTTTCGCGTCAGAGTTTTTCACGGATTTAATTTCATCTTTTCCCTTTTATTTCGTTGGTGTCATCAGTAGCAGAGCAACTACTTTGACTTTGGCATGTGAATTGGCTGCGCGCGCTGTTGCCGGTTAATTACATTTGCAGGATGAAGAGACGCCCAAAAGTATGCAACATGCCAGTCATTAATATCGTAGCACTGCCATATGCACCCTAGCCCATGCCATGCCGGGCCGCACAGTGCCGTGCTGTTTTACACCTGCTGCACATGCGGGGAGCGAGCACGTTGGGACGTTGGCTCAGCTGGCTGTTGTGGCGACATGTTCATAATTGTAACGCATCTGCTTGTTTGCGACATAAATTGTGCGCATAGCAGGTTTTTTCCTGCTGTCTGACTTTGCAACATATCCGCCATACTCAGTTGACTTTTTTTTGATGCTGCTGTTGTTGTTGTTGTTGTTCCTGTTTGACTGCGCACACTTCCGTGCATTTATGTGTACGCTGCTGTTGCCGTTTGTGGTTTCGTTAAATGCAAAAAAGAAGAAGTTGCATGTATATGCGCACCGCATTTTTAATTTTCCGTTGCATACTTTTTTGCACGCGGAATTACTTATACGCCACGTTAGATGCATAAATGCGGTCGCGCGCATTTATTATACACTTTTGCTAGTTTTTTCTCTGCTTTCTGCATTATTTTCTATTTTAATATTTTCTTGTGTGGAGCAAATTGTTGAAAATTTAAAAAAGAAAAGAAAATATAAATAAAACATAGAAAGTCATATACAAGAAATTTAATGTTTATAATGAAGTTTGCTGTGCAAAAAGACTTTGCTGCTTGCTTTTAAAAGCAAATGCGTCTATGCGCGCACAAAGCATAGCGAAACAAAGCAAACTAAGCTAAACCGAACTTGATTAATTGTAGTTTATAGACTTGCCACACAAGTTGCATTAATCAGCAGCAGTGCGGCGGCAATGGCGTTCATTTATTTTCGCGCAACAACAAAACAAAGCGCACAAAATTGAAATTCCGCTTACGTACAAAAACCAAAAAAAGAAAAAGCATGAAAACAAAAGGAAAATAAAAGAAAAAAAAAACACAAGCATGCTTCAAGGCGCTCATTAAGCGCTTTTTCTTACCACAATGCTTGGTGCAAAAGCAATAAAGCAAGTCTATATAAGAAGTTTAAAAAATAAAATATTGGCCGTGGCAATAAATGAAAAACATAAATTGAACTGGCACATGGGTAATTTGCAGCTTTCCATTATTATGCCTAACTGCATGTTGGACACAGAGCATATGAGTAATAATAAATTTAAATGAAATTACGTATACGCCACGTAATTGCTGCACTGGCACTACTTTCACTTTTGCGCTGTGCTGCAAAAATCAACTAAGCTTTGCAAGCACTCAGCCAACGTTTATCTACATATTTGCCTTGCAGATGTATCTTAGTTTAAATATTTGAAATTTTCAATGCTATACATAACTTGTGGGTCGGCCACCGCAACGTTGACTTCGTCTCCTAAGCGCAATTTGCGCGAATCTTGTTGTTGTGTGTGTGTGTTTTTTTTTTTAATTGTTTTTTATTTTGTGCCAAATTGCTTGCATAATTGTTGCCAAGGACATGCCAGGCATATGCCTGTACATTGCTTGGAATTGAGTTGCCATATGGCAAACGCCGTTGACCATAAGTTTATATGTGTGTGCCGGCAATCTCGATTTGTGCAGCAGATTTTAATTGAGTTATTGAAGGGTTGATTGAAGGATCGAGAATTTGCATGCTATACTGAAAATAATTTCTGTTCACAGTGCAATGGCGGAGGTGTGTGGTGTGCCAAGGCAATACGATACGAAATAAAAGAAACACTGCACTTAGCAAATAAACCAAATTATTTAACATGTACACTGGCAAAGGTAGCTTATGCAATCATTTCTGCCACAGTTAAGCTGACTGCTGCACAACTAACATTACTAGAATGTTGTTCAATGTGCATTTTGTGCATAAGTAGGTTAGTTTAATTGAGGGCAGGACCTATAAATTTTAGAAATTGCGCTTATATTTTTATTTTGCCACACTTTCATTTTTTACGCTGCATATTGCATTATTTTAAATGAACTCGGAAATTCGCAGTGGAGTAAAAAAAATTATCAAAAAGAAAAGAACAAAAGATTATCAATAAATTTTTAATACTTCATATATGATATGTGAAAACGTGTAGATGGCTAAAGGCACAGATTACTTTATATTTTTAATAAGAAAGACAGATGCATAGCTACAAAGTTTGATAGTTGACTTCATAAATTATACATATTTATTAAAGAAAATTAATGGAACTCTAAACTTATAACTGCATTGGAATTTAAAGATACACAGTTGTAAAATTGTTTAGATTGTTATGATGATTGCCTTGTACCATACTTAAACACTTAACAGCAGAGTTGCAAAAAAAGCAGACAGAGGGTTATTTCAGTAAATAAATAATTATAAATAATATAATAAATAAATAATTAAAAATATTTCACAAAATTTGAAATAAACTTAAAATATCAATAAAAAATACAAAAATAATTTGGAATTTAAATTTAAAAGATATTTGCGATTCGGTTTGAAACTCAAAGCTCAAAACTAAGTGATTTCAGTTAACAAAAATTCTTGTGAATTCGAATATCGAAACCACAAGTCTTACATTTTGACGTTAATTTTACAAAAAAATATGTGTATTCGGATATCAGAACCAGAGATATCATAGATTCATTACTACATCGATAATTACATAAATGCCATACTTTTGTTAAATTTTTCCAGATGTTGATTGAGCGAAATTTTGGTTAAATTTTTTTACTTTAACAACTAAGTAAGTGCATAGACTCAAGCACAATTAAGTCATCTATGTTTTGATCATTCGATATATGCATTGATTTAGAGGTGTGTATGAACAACGAAAAAAAAAATATTTGCTGAATAAGCCAAGTGATAAATAAATCAATCAAAAACTAATTAAAAGACAAAAATAAGTAAAACAGAATTGAAAAAGATTTTGTGAATGAAACATTTAATCAGTCTTAGCATAAATACTTTTCAGTTAACGGAATTCATTGTGAGCCAGACAAACAAAATGCACACACTCACCCATGCAGTACTCAATCGTACGTGGGTATCGTATAACAGAAAATTACGTTTCAATTTAAATGCTGTGAGGATTGGCGTTTGATATTTAGGTTATATATTTAACTTTTAGCAGACATTTTCCCACGAATTACAACAACAACAATGTCATTGTAATATTACCAACAACAACAACAGCAGTAACAATAACAAAGCTAACAATAACAATAACAACAACAACAACAACAATGGAAGACAGCACAAGAACGCAGCACAACAAAGTAAAACAATGAAGAAAGCAAGAAGGAAAGTAATCCGTCGTATTTGCACGCAAATTAAATTTTCAACATGGCGGTTGGCATTGCAACCGCTGCCATATATACACCCATAAACAGACACACGTACACCCACACACACATGCACACATATGCAGCTTTAAGCACATATACACATGGCACCATTTGTGTGTGTTTTTTTTTTTATTTTTTTTTTGTACTTTCCTTGCTTTGCTTAAATGTGTGTACAACTGTGGTTTGACTTTGACATGTGTGTGTGTGGGTGTGCCTGTGTATGTGTGCAGATGAGTTGTATGAATTTTGCAATTTGTGCACAACTACTCGCGCGTTCCACGCTATGCTGCGCTGAGCTGTGCGCTGCGCTCTGCTCTGCTTCGCTCAGCTCTGTGCCGCTGTAAAGATGTAAAGTTATAAGCAAATTAGTCGCGTGTAATTTAATTTTAAATGCGCGCGCGTTTATCAAACAAAATTAAAATGACGAAAACAACGAGTGAAAGAAAAGTCTAATTGGATTCTGCACAAAACACACGCTGGCAAAGCCATTAAGCGTGTAGGCAGCCTCCTGCTGGAGTTATACGCTGCACACCACATGCTGTGCGTGGTTTCAAACTTTGTTTTTATTGCACTCTCCCTCTTTTTTTTTCCCCTGCTTGTTTCTACTTTTCGTGTTTTTTTTTTTTCTGCTTTAATATGCTTATCTATTGTTATTTGTGTGCTCGTGCGTGTGTGCCTGCGTGCGTGCCCACATGTTATGTTTGCGCAGAACAAAAAGAAAAAAAAAGAAAAAAACAAAGAAAAAAAAAGAAAGGGTAATAAACATCAAAAGCAATTATTATGTTGATTTTTGAATTGAATTTTATGCATGTCAAAGTCTAAAGTACGTGTTGCCTGTCTTTTTCGCTTGTTTGCCTGTGTCGCTGGTGTCCCTGCCCTGCCTCTGAACGGGTTAAGCGCCTTGCCAAGCAAATGCTTAACTTAGCTTGGTTGTTTGTCTAATGGGAGTTTTCTAATTTGCGCTGCTTATATTATTTTTATGCAAATATCACTAATTGCCATTAGGCCATGAGTTGAACTTTGTTGCGTCTGCTCCTCCAACTGAAGGCTGCATAAAAGCAAAGTTATAACAATTTTAAGGAGTATGTCTTATGTGGGTAAAACATGATACGGTGAGGATGCTGTGTGCGAACGCTGGAACCTCGGAAATTTCGATGTCAAAGATGTATGTTACCTAGCTACCAATATAACTGTCAATGACTTTTACACGTGCGACGCATTACAGAACTGTCTTCGCAAATCTAGCATGTAATGTTACCTTTCAAATGCGTATTCGTTTGATACACTCGGGTTACTGCTGCACGATATATGGGTATGAACACCATCTAGTGAAAAAAACGTACGTACTTTTTAAATGGCCTAATATAAGAATATGCATTTTCGTTTTTTTCTAAGGATATATTAGACTGTGTAATAATTGACTGGGGCCTCGGTTTGCGTTGTTAATGGAGACCGGAAACAAAAAAAAAAAAAAAAAAAACGACTCAAATCGAATTGAATTTCCATATACTTACTGTAAAATATTTTTAATTCGTTTCAGAGTAAAGAAAAATACAATTTTTTAAGAAGACGTCTGTATAGACATAAAATTTTTTTAATGATATGAAATCATATATATATGGATATGAATAAGTATTTAAACAATTTCAATAATAAAAAGAAACTCAGAAAAGGGATTGAAATGAAATTAAAAATAAAATTATCGTGATCAAACGTCATCAAAAGTTTAGTGAACCCTCTACTGTGGAAATTATTTGCCAAAATTCATATTTGCAGGCCTTACATATGCCGATATGTGGGAATCCCCGTTTTACAAAAAAAAAACCTTTTCTGCAGATAAATATATAGCCGCATGCATATGTTTCGAATTATGCTTGTGTATTCGATTCGATTGAAAACAATAAAATTTATTGCGACGCAACTTAAAATTTCGAAGGGCTCAATTGGAAAGCACGAAAAAAAATTTTTTCGACGCAAATTGAAAAAAACACAAATCGGGACGACGCAAACCGGGACCCTAGAATATTTAAGACGTATGACACAAAAGTTTATAAAGAGACAAGACTTATTTCAGCATAGCGTTAAAAATCGTATTGAAATAATATAATATTAGAAACTTATAAAAAAATTCGAATCGCACTAAAAATAAATAAAATTACTAGACTAAGTAATTTAATCGTGGACAGTATCATATTTGCTCTATATATGGTTGCTTTGGAGGGCTCATTTTGTAATGTACATTAAAGGATTCTGTATTGATTGATTGAGTTGCCTTAAAATTATGTATTGCTTAAAAAGAGTTCACGCTGTGCTACTTCTGTGGCATTTATTGCAATTTCGAATTGGAAAACATGCTTTATGATCTGCTAGGGAGTATCAAGAATTTTGGATGAGTACAAAAAAATCTATTTTTATACCCTGTACCAAAAAATGGAAGGGTATATTAAAGTTGTGCAAATGTATGTAACAGGCAGAAGGACGCGTGGCAGATCCCATAAAGTATATATATTCTTAATCAGCATCGAAAAGCGAGTCGATCTAGCCATGTCCGTCTGTCTGTCCGTATGTATGAACAAACGGATCTCGGAAACGGTAAGACCTACAACCACCAAATTTTGCACGGAGACTCTTCCAATCCATAGGCATAACAAGTTTATTTTTTTTTTCGATATTCGACCTATAACAAATAGCTGCCATAGGAACGATCGGGTGAAAACCCACATTTAGTAACAAAAACCTTTTTGTTTTTCAAGATATCTCCACCAAATTTTTGATTTAACAGTTTTAGCTAATGCCCAATTACATACTCAATATAATATTTATCGGTTTACTATATCATATAGCTGTCATAGGAACGATCGGCCGAAAAACCACATTTACTGCGAAAAACTTTTTTGTTTATTAAGATATCGTTTCCAAATGTTGGATTTAAATATTTTAAGTAATATCCAATCATATTTCCGAATATAATAAATATCGGTTTACTATATCATATAGCTGTCATAGGAACAATCGGCCGAAAAACAACATTCACTGAGAAAAACTTTTTTGTTTATTAAGATATCGTTTCCAAATGTTGGATTTAAATATTTTAAGTAATATCCAATCATATTCCCGAATATAATAAATATCGGTTTACTATAACATATAACGATCAGCCGAAAATGGGTTTTTGCTAAAAAAAACAATTTTTTTTCTTGAGATATCCTTACATAATGAATACAAAATATTAATGCAACAAAAAACATATATTCAGTTTTGGATTGGGTACAGGGTTTTCTATAATCGGTTACGCCGGACTATAGCCCTGCCTTTCTAGTTGTTATGGCGATTGTCCGTTTTGTCAGATTTTGCTGTATAACATTTGAATTTTATAGCATAATCGAAAAGAAGCGAATTTAGTCTGAAGCATTTTGTGATTCCTTGTGTGCAATATTGGAAGATCATTACTGTCCCATATTGAGTTTGTTTTGCTCATATTAATGCGATCTGTGTAGATGTGGTGAGGTAAGGCGTAAAATGTGTTTATAAAATGCATTTGCTATTCGTTGAGTATTTTTTAAAGGCTTCAATTCTGCTTCGTTATAGCATATTTATGCAGTAAGTCGACTTACTTTTTGCGCAATTTCAGCTCAAATGTTGTTTGCCAGAAGTATTTTTATTCTATTTTTTTTTTTTTTAACAAAGCATCTATTTGACGCTGCCATTATGTTATTTACTGAGTTGGATACGTATAAGCAAATACTTGTCGAGTAATGGCAGCAGCAGAAAGGGTTGCCGTAGCAGTCTATTGCATATTTAATAATGCATTTGCATTGCTCAGAATGCACCCGCTGGCATCATATAAATACGCATATATATTAAAAATAAAAAAAATATTTTCCTCAGTAGTTTTAAAGAAAAGCAATATGCTTGAAATTGCTTTTTGCTGAGCAAACTAAATAAACGGCACATTTGATAGCATTTGCCACTTGCAAACTTTGAAGTTTGCTGCATAAGTATTTGCTGTGCCGTCATTTTATTTGCTGCCTAATGGCGTTGGCAGACACTTTTGAACTTTAATGATGCATGTAGCTAACAAATCAGATTTTAATAAACTACGTAGTCTAATTAAATTTACATTTAGACGTGCAACGCGCGTTAAAGCGCAAATCCTCTTATGCAAGCGCACGCTTCGTTGTCTTGGGCTAAGCTAAGCAAATGCACGCAGCCGCCAAGGATGCTGCCGCCAAACCGGCAACAACTTTGCCAACTTGTCAACCACGTAACATATGAATAAATTATTCAAATTCATGTCTGCTTTGTTGCTTTTTTGTCTTTGTTTTTTTTTTTTCTTTTTGTTTTGTTTCTCTTTTTTTTTTGTCTGTTAGCATTGCTTGCCGCGAGAGAAATCTGAACTTTAGAAAACTCGCGCTCACTCAAAACTTTGTACATTAGCTAACAGGCAAAGCAATGGTCATGCCTCTCGCTTGCACGCACGCAGCAGCATCTGCAATTGGTTTAGCAAGTTGCACAATGCGCTGAAAATGTAATTTATCAAGCGGAAGTAAGTAAATCAAAAACAATTTAAAGCATTTCGCCAGCTGTTACTGATTTGCGTAGTATAACTTTTTGCAACTAAGAGTAACTAACTAAGCCCAACATCATTAACAGCCACTCAGCCGTTGACAAAAGAAACCGAAAAAAAGTAACAAAAATAAAACAAAAAAAAAAAAGAAAAATAAAAATTTGGAAAAAAAAAAACAATTCCGTAAAACTTCAGCTTAATTAGCAGCATACAATGGCTGGCACTAATGCCATACCCACCAAAATGATGCTGGCAAAGCCATTGGAAATCTGCCTAGACTCACACTTCCATTGGCTGCCATCAAAAGTTCAGCGCAGCTAATTAAATTCTCAAAAAAGGGTGGCAAAAAACGAAAAAAAAAAAAAATAAACAAAAACGAAGGGAATATCTCAAGCAGATTTGCTTGTGTACAAAACCTCAAAAGCAATTAATCACCTTCGTTAGAACTTCTGCTTATGTGTATTAAATAATTAGATTTGCACAAGTTGCGGCGCTGAGTTCGCGAGTGGCATGCCATGCCGCGTCCTTGATTTGTGCTGCTTGGTGTCGCTGCCTGTCCTTAGTGGCCTTTGTTTGTTTGTTCGCTCGCTTGCTTGGCTGCTTGCGCGCGTTCTGCAAGAGCAGCCAATTGTGGTTGCTTTTTTGTAGTTAATCCTATTAATTTTAATTTAATTTGTTCGGTTTCCTTTTTTTTCGTTTTTTATTTTATATTTTCCACATGTATATGGTTGTGGATTTTATTGAAAACGCATTTATTTAGTAATTTTATTTACTTTTAGACTTTACTTAGTTTTAAGATTAAAATCGAAAGTTCATTTTGGAGTCAAAAGCAATATTTTTCGCATTTTCCTTAATGATTACGCTTTCGATTTAATAGCGAGATCATTCTTGTTTCCTCTAAATCGCACAATGATGAAGGGACGATTTTAATGTAATTTTGAATTAACGAACTTGACTGACTTCTGTTATTTTTGGCAAATTTTTTAGTTTATAGAAATTGTTGCTGCCTGGCAGAAATTCAAATTAATAATTCAATCATTTTATTTATGTTAATTATATTATCTAAAAGATTTTTATGTTTATGTCTTTAATAATGTAACGCAACTATCTCAAAGCCCATACTTAGACTGTTAATTTTAGAACATAATGCGTAGTCAAGACTTAATTTTTTAGTAGTCCTCAATTCAGAAATATAATTAAATTGCTCAAAAAAATTATTATTACATCGTTACAAAAATGATTTATTTAATAATTGTTTCATGTATATATTTAAATAAATAAATAAATTGCAGAATAAATAAATTAAATGCAAAGTACACTATCAGACATTTAACCAAAGTAATGAGTCAGTCCTAGACCAGCATTGAAATCCTTTTGGCCACTGAAGACGCCACTTGTCCACTTGGAACCGCCGGCTGTCAAATCCAGACGAGTGTTGCGATCTGGTGAAGACCAGAGATTCGCTTTGCCACCCAGCTCCAATTGGCTGCCAATGCCGGGAATATTGCTTTGAGTGAAACTGGCGCCATGGCCATTGATGTGCGAATAGTCCAGACCAGCGCCATTGCGATCGAACTGAAAGCCGTTGGCCAAAGTATTTGAGGCTTGGAAGGCTTTCGCATCCAGATTGTGCACGCCATCGTTAAAGACATTCGCAGACAGACTCTTGGTCAGCGTGTCGCGTACGCCGGGAATAGATTCCTTGGCAATGGCAGCACCTAAGCCGTTACTAATAATTAACAGAAGAATATGTTAGCCAAGTTTTATTTTTTTTGTGTGCTGACTCACTTGTTGTAGGCCAAACCGGCACCATGTGAACTGGGTCCTTTACCCGCCGTGTTGCCTGCTGCAAATGCGCTGCCAATGAGATTGTGGTCGGGACTTCCAATGCCGGCAGCGACATTCAATCTGGCATCGGCGCCACCATTTGGATTCGACACCAGAGAGCCACCCACAGCTTGACGACGCACACGTATGGGGCGTGGATGCGAGGTCGGTCTGGGTGAATATGGTTTCGGTTTGCCGGGATAGGCCGCCGCCAGTCCAATGAGCGCAATGCTGACGTATGCGATGCACAGTGAATACTTCATTGTGAGTTTGAGATTATGTTGCAAAGTTTAGCAAAACTTGTTTCGGATGCTGCTCAGAATTGTTTGATGCTGTGCACAGTTGCTGGCGGCTGCTTTTATATGCGTCGCATGCGATAAGTTGTCAGTCTAAGCGACTTGTCTTATCAACGTTTGCTGCTTTTGCTGATTGTGAGTCCCCTTTGCCATATTTACGTGTGATTTTCATCTACGATTATCTATGCTGAAATATTGTTTATTTTTTGTAAATTTCTTGGGAGCGTGTGATTTTTCTAAGTTTATCAATTGCCGCCGAGTTGTTGATTTGACCTTGAATGCGATGGCTTTAAATCTACATGAATAATTCATTTGTGCAGAAAATTTTTAATTACAACTGTCAAGTTGAGGTTTTCTCGAATAATATATCTGTTAATTAGCATAGCCAAATTTGTAACTAAAAACCAACCAAAGGCAGCTGTGTGGGTATGTGGCATGGCTGATGCCAAGCGAGATTTGTGAAAGTGATTGCAGCAATCGCCCAATGTAGGTTGATATTGTTGGGCAGAGCTTCTGTTTACAGTAAGAAAAGTTTGGGAAAGTAAATTTTATATTTTGATCTGTAAATTCTTATAAAGGCTGACTCATTTATGTTTATTTCTCAGCAGCAGTCTTCGCTTGGTGGCATATTTTTGATAAGCACACATCAGTTTTCTTTATATAAAGGTATGGATTGACATAGAATTTTAGACTACAGGGTATTTGAATGCGATGATATGTAATCTAAAGAATCCGGTACGAAAAATGTTGATAATGTCGATAACACAAAGTATTGATAGCCATCTTAAGAATGAATTCAGACTTCTGCGCAATTAAGATAATAAAAAACAAGACTTGAATGCCAAATATAGTTTAACATATAAGCTACTCTTTGGAACTAGATTATACTATGTACAATGTATATATAAAGGAACTTGCGTTCATAAAATTACCTCTACTGTCTTAGAAGATTAACAGTTACTAAGAAGAAAAAAAGTTGTAAGGCAATGATTGGCTGACGCAGACTAAAGCAAGTCAAGTAACATTTAAAATTTTTATATATTTTTCTTCTTTTAATGTGATTCCATGCAAGTTTTGAGATTTGATTTAAGATTCAAAAACTTTTTCACTCAAGAATTCATTTATGGTTTTTCATTGCTTTTACACTTTATAAGCTAATGAAATCATTTGTGGAATTCACTTTGTGCAGGCAAAATTTGCTGGCATAGACAAAAAAGCAACTATGGCTGTGATTATAGCTGATAAGGACACTTTGCGTACCATTTTTGTAACTTAATATAAACGCAATTAATCATCGTGCAAGGCAAAAGTGTGGCCATGCGCTGTTGGGGCGTTGCTTTTCGGCGGCGTAACTGACTGTTGACTTGAGCTAATAAATTATAGTATACTTTATGGCGATTATGTGGCAAAGTACACACACACACACACACACACTCGCATGAAGAGACAACCAGACATATACTGAGCGCCGCATGCATGCTAATGCTGTTGACAGTTTTAAATTACAGGCGCCAGCAAGTAAGCGAATGTCCTTTGCAGCTAAACACACAAAACTGCGCATAGTTGTTGCTGACTTCGTTAGGCTCACTTAAATATAATAATTATAATTTTTGAGAAATGAGCACTGAGGCGTCGCAAACGAAAAGCCGCATGGTCGCATTTGCCTGTTTACCTGTAAGCATGTCAGTATAGGGAAAATTTGTTGCCGTTTTGTTTTGCTTATTAGCTTTTTAATTGGCATGGATTTGTTATTTGATAAATGACAGTTCCATGGCTGTAAGTCGGCCGTGTGCCAGTTTAAAACGCACTCAAAAAAATATAAATAAACAGGCAAAAACTTTGCTGTCAACGCAATGAGTTCGTTTTTTGAAATTTATTGCGCGCAGCACAATGTGGCGTATACGTAATGTTATTTAAATCAATTTTAATATTTATGACGTTGGCCTCGACACGGCACTTGTATGCTGGTGTTACTGGGAGTGTCTGTATGGGTGGCAGTGGGTGTGTGCAACCTGTGCTTGTCTCATTTTTCATTTCCTCTTGAATTACGCCAATTATGCGCTGACAAGCTAACAAAGTGCCAAAGAAATAACTAAATAAATAAGAAAAAAAAAAAAAAAAGAAAAAACGAAAAGAGCCGGCATCGTGCATGAATCGAAAGCACAGACAAGCACTTAAAGCTGTCAAAAATTGCTAAGCAAAGATTTTCCGCTCCCCCTTATTAGCCAGGGCATATGTACGCGTACATGGTGAGCATTTCATAGCGTTTTAGGTTCAGCCTAAGTCGCACATTTATGGTTGGCATGTAAACGCGTGCAATGACCGTTAAGTGGCAGCGGTAGCAGCCGAAATAGCCGTAGCGGCATTAGGAGCAGCAGCGCGTTGACTTGGTAACAAGAGCAAAGTTATGGGCACAACGGGTGGCGGTTGGTGTTACAAAAGAACCGTAAACTGCGCACGCCAAGTGGAGTGTAGCAAATCTGGCATTGTGAGCAGCAGACAGTAGTCAAAAATATGCTTTTTCTTTCTCTTTTCATACAATTCGAGCGCTTAGCAGCACAACTGGCCGTGCTCGCCTGTGGCGTTGAAGTCAGTAGCGATTGAAAAAAGTTCTGCTGCGTAGGTAAATGTTTTTTATTTTTTTTTTATTTTCTTTGGCTTAGCAGCTTAGGCATTGCTGTTGCTTTTAGTTCTGTTCATAGCCAGTTTGTAGGCATGAAATTGTGAAAAGCTGGTAAACACCTGTGCATGCTTTAGGTTCATGCATCATAGAGCAGTTAACGCATATACCGTTACGCTCATGAAATTTGATATATTAAAGATCTGTTGCGTTGCTCTCCAAGCTGATTAAAAAAAGTTTGCGAATGCTGTACTCTTTATGTTCAATAATGGGGCAAAAAAGGGGCTTCGCGCAATCTGAATCTGAGTAACTCTTTGCGTCACAGTTAGAATTGACTCAAGAAGTGATCACATGCCTTTGCAAATATTGTAAAAACTTGATGGATTTTTATATGTAGATTGGCTTAAGTTGCCAGTGAAGAAATATAAATTATATGCAGCTTGAACAAAAATATTTTGCTCATTTAAACAATGCAGCAAAGCTTCCTTAATCAACGTTTGAGAAATAGCAAAAGTATTTGAATTAGCGTTTAGCAATGAGAAACCCAAGTACAAGTAATTTAATTTTTCTTTATGCTGATATTGTGGCTAGTTCTGCTTATAATTATTTATGTTTTTTTTTTTTAATATTTCTGCTAAGGTTTCTACTTAGAATAACTAAATTAGACACGCTCCTGTGCTTTATATGTGAAATTTAGTCTAAGCCATTTTTTTTTATTTTTCTTTTGGTTTTCCCTAAGCCGAAATCATATTTTTTATAACCTAATATGGTTCCGATTTTGTTGCGTTCCGTTTTCGCATCGCAGCATAATTTTTATGAAATATTTTTTTTATTATTCCTTTACGTTTTCTTTTTTTTATTATTGTTTTTTCTAGGTGTCAGGTTTTCTTACACTTCAACAAATTTTCGTAGCTTTGCCTTTGAGACTTTGTGCTTATTGGCATGGCATGTGATGTGTTGTCTTCTTATGTTTTGCATTTTAATATATTTTTTACATTTTATATTTATTTCTTTTTATTTATTCCTTTATTTAATACTTTGTTTGTTTCGGATTTTTTTTCTTTAACAAATCTTTTGTTTAGGCTTTTGTTGCTTTTTGTTAAGTAGTTGCCATCTCTAATAGGCAACAATGTTGACCTATACTTGAGTTATATTTTATTGCATTCTTCTTCTATTTGATTTCTTTTTTATTTTTATGCCACACTCGTTAAAAAGAAAAAAAAAATAATAGTGAAAAATTTTGTTACTCGGAATTTATTTGCTGCCAAACTAGGTTAGTATTACATACATAAGTGTAGCAGCAGCAGAGTCGGCATTTGTAAGCTGCTACACGCCCAATGCTCAACGCCCACTTTTCGCCGCCTATGGACGCATTTTATATTCATACAGCCAACAAAGCAGACTGGCAATTTAGTAAGAGTAAGAAGTACATATAGGGGGAAAAAAATGAAAGTTTAAAAAAAATAAAATAAAAAAAAAAAAAATAAAATAAAAGGGAAATAAAAAAGAAATCAAGAAAAAACATTTATCATGTTTTTGTGCTCGTTGGTGATATTAAATTTCATGTTTTCTGCGCTGTGACAAACTAGCAAGCGGCGCCCGGCCAGCCCCCCAAAACGCTTAGCACAACTTGCCAAGCGCACACACACTCACACTAACGCACACACACATATAACCATACATGCATATATCCAAATGCTTGCAACCATCCCCAAACACCCAAACAAAGCAACACACACAGCGAACACATTAAGTGAAATTTGAGATTTTTGCTGGTGTAAAGTTGCCAAGCGGGCGCGCGGTGCAGTTTACTGCAAAGCAGCAGCATGTTTTAATATGAAATTAAAAAAATTTATTAAAAAAAAAAACAACACAAAACAAAGTAAACGACGAAAAAAAAAAACTAAAGTAGAAATAAAAGGAAGCAACCGGAATAAAGAACTAAAAGCAAGAAAGTAAAAGTGTGCCAAACCATACCAAGCTTCATGCCCTGCTGTGCGAAGTCGACTTAAGGCGCCTTGTGTCGTATTGACAGTCAATAAAGTTCGGCAATGGTGGAAGCAGTGCGAAACGTGCCAACTCTGCCATTGACAACTTTGACCTAACTGGCGTTTGGCATGTGGCATGTGGCATGTGGCCTGCGTTGCCTGCATGGGTGCGACTGCGACTGTCAGTGTCAGGGCAGGTGCGAGTGTATGTGACAACTGCGCAAAGCAAACTTTTAGCATTGATTTTGTATAGGATGCGTTGCTGTATGTGGGTGAGTGGGTATGTGTGTGTGTGTGTGTGTGTGTTGACTTGGGCCAACTGTTTGGCACAACAACATGAGACAAAGTTGTTGTCGAAATTGCCCAAGTTGCCAATATTGAATTTCAAAGCGGTTTTTAGTTGAAAATTATATTTTGCCATTTGTTGGCACGTGTGTTTTGTCGATTTGTTGCTATTGTTGTTGTGGCTGCTGTTGCTGCTGTTGCTGCTGCTATATGCCATTTGTTGTGGACATCGTGACAATGAACCATGCTTTGATTGTGGGTAAGCTTAGATTGGCTGCACGAGTTCGCTAAGTGATTAGTTCGGTACTTAACAGATTTCTTTGAAATTGCGTCGCAGTAATGAAAAGCCGACCTCGTTTTCAGCGCTTCACAGCGTATGCTGCGGTGCAGCCTAAAGCACTCAGCACTAATGACTAATCAGTAATTGTCTAAAGCCTAACGTTTACTCTGTCTTTGTCTGTCATTTGGAACATGCATAGTTTAGACTGCAGGCCTTAGATAGTTCATTTATATTTAGAGATGATTTTCAGTCAACACAGTACTATATGTTTAATTTAAACAAACCCCATGAAATCATTATAAACTAACCAGAATTATTATTACCTTTTAAAATTTTATTAACTATATCTATCATATCTAATAAACACTCCATAAGCTGAACTTTACGTTTATGTGTTTATCCTTTGCACGAAGTTTACATTGACTATCTTCGCTAAGAGCTGCTGTGTAAGCATGCACTGTCAAAGAGTCTGTTAACTATTTGATCATTCTGGCACAGAGACTGTTAATCATAATTTATAAGTTAACTCTAATTCTGGTCTTTGGCACTGTTATTCTTATGCGCACGTTTAACATGCTGTTGTCAACTAACATCGCTGCTAACAGCTGTTGTTCGGAACATTCGCTGCTACTGTAAATGCGCGGTTGAACTTTAGTTAATAAAGCTATTCATGTTATTGTTAATTATTTCAACAGGTTACACATTTATATGGCCAAAATAGTCAGTTTCCTGTGGTCGAAAATAAAACAAAACAAAAAAGAAAAAATTAAAAAAAAAAATCAGGTGCCAACAATTTATTTCATGCACATTTGTCATCATAAAAGACACGTTAAACAATAAATTTAAAATGGCAATAAACATGACAGGAAGTACTCGCGGAAATGTGTAATTACATGCGATGTTACATGAAGCGTGTGGCGTGTATTTCAACATGCAGATACCCATACATACAAATTATCGCGAAAATGAAAACATTTTCATATGGCAACACGCTAGCAACATTAGCGCCAGCAATACGTCAGCTGAAGTCCTGTTTCTGTTTTGTTTTGTAACAGGTTTCAAAACGTTAATGGCAGCTTGTCGCAACAATTTTCGTTTAGTCGGCATATCATTATTGCTGCTTTTTCACATGCTGCATTATACCATTTTGTTTTAGTTTCCGCTATTTTTTTTGTATTTTAAGTAGTTGAAATTATTAAGCTGGCACGCGATTTTAGGTTGTTTGTGCGAATGTGTTCTATGCGTGTTAATTGCGCAAATTTTTTTTATTATAGCATATTTTTTAGCGCATTTCCCTGCAGTAGCAGTTTTGTTTTAAATTAGCATTTTATCAGTTTAAAATAAATTAAGTTTAAATTAGCGACTGCTTGGCATTTTTAGTGGCCACTTCTGTTTATAAGACGATTTAAAATAAATTTTATTACTACGCAAGCCAAAAGTGACACATTTTACATGAGCAATGTTGTTGATTTATTAATGTTTATATTATATTTATATATATATATTTAAAAAAACTGTATTTAAATTTGAAAAAAAATTACAATCTAAAATTTTACATATTGTCTACATGATAAATATTTTTTTTTTTAAAAAGCTATTTTTGTTTTAATGGATTGTAAGTTCATAGGTAATGTTTACCTTTTTTTTTTTTTTTTGTGTTTTAATAAAAAGAAAAAGTCAGCACTGGCTTCGCCATGCCAAATCTATGTATCTTAATCTGTAAAATTATATTAAATATTATTAATTATATCACGATGTTCCCTTACCTTGTAGTACTTGATAAAGATGGATGAAATTTGGTACATATGTAAAGGATACCGGGAGAATGAAGACTCCTAATAAAAGTGGAGTGTGTGCAGTGAAAGCCATTAGTTGTCATAGTTTCTATTGTAAGAAAGGTTACATTTAAGTACATTTTCAATTGCTAAGCAAATGTTAAAAGTTTAACAGACACACAATATGTGCAATGTGGCACTCAATGCACTTAACAGTCATAATTTGACATGAATCAGTCGTTCAGATGCACTTGACAGTACTCAGAAAAGCACTTAAAAAGTAAACAAACAAAAAATGAATAAAGAAATGGAAATTAAAGCAACGGTGCGCATAGAAACGTGCTCTTTTGCACTTAGGTCACGTTGTGCGTATGCATAAGTTCACATAAGGACATAGGCATGTCCTTCAATGCACTGATACCATTGCCGGGCTTACTCACATTTTTGCATTTCATTTCATCCCATTGCTCAGTGAAACTAGAGAAAAACTTGCACAAATACAATCTGTTCAGTTGGCTGTCACTTGTTTTCTTCTTCAAGATGACAAGAAAAACAACAAAAAGAAAAGAAACAAAAAAAAAAAAAATAAAAATAAAACTTTTATTTGCTCATTAGTCACGCTAGTTTATGTGTGTTGTTTTTTTATTCTTTCCAAGTTGCTGCTGTTTTTTAATTATTTTTTGTACGATATTTGTTTTGTTTTTATTTTTCTGCTTATACATATGTCTGCTGGCAACTTATTTAGGCCACGCGGCATTTCATTGTCTTATTTGCTTAGCTCTCATGTGCATAAAAAAACAACAACAGAGAAAAGCAATAAAAAAATTTTCAGTATATGCTTCTTGGTTGTTGTTGTTTTTAGTATAATTACCATTAAATGGTCTAATTAGACTGCTAATGAGCATTTGCTTCAGCCTTAAGGAAATGAAAATGCCAAGGTTGTGTTTGGCACTTTTACTGTCAAGTAGCAGGAAAAACACCTGCCTAGCTTGCTTGAGGGCGAAAAAAGTGGTTCGGCATTGAGGTTATAGGTTAAAGGTTTAAATGCAGAATTTGAGCAATGTGAAATTATTTGGCAAGTTTTGTTTTTGTATATTTCCTTTGGTTTTTTTTAGTTACTGCAGAAATTTTATAGAATGTATTGTGTAATTGAAAGCATTGCTTGGTATCCTGACTTGGTTCTGTCCTTGGTTTGCAGCTAACAATAAAGTGTTACAAGCTAAAGCCAAATAACTTGCAAAGTCAGCGTCAATCTCAGCACAAGTTTAAATAATGGAGCAGATTCTATAGACAGTTTTATATGCAATGCCTAAGGCAGAGATATCATGAAATTTAGTATTTGCTTCGGTTTTGCTTTATTTACTTATGTGGCAGCTTCAGAACAAGTTCTTTATGACCAAACATTTATTAAATTGAACATTTTGATATATGATATTACATTATTCCGAATTGACAAATACAAAAAAAAAAAAAAAAAAACGAAAGATAATTCTTCATGATTTGGGTTTGTTGGTTGTTGTTTTCATTTTAATCGTCACATGATCATATATTAAGAATCATTTATGAATTTACAGTCAAAGTATGATATTTATGTACTAACATATTAATATGTTTAAAAAAAAAATGATATATATATGTCGACATTTTTTGTTAAATACATAATTATTAGATTTCAATTATCCTACTGCAAGGCTTCATGTTAGTTCTCTCAACACTGTCGCTAATGTGGTCAGAGTGTTTGTGTTTATTTCAACTTTTAAACATATCATAAACCGCTGATTTTTACTATTGGTCTATATAAATTGCTATTATTATTTGTAAATGAAATAAAGTAAATTAAATTTCCATGCAACTATCAAATAATATTTTCATGACAACTAAAATAGTGCAAAAAAAAAGCAAATAAAGAAATTGCAACAAGCAACTTTCAAGCAGGCGAAAGGTAACAACGACAGCAGCAGCAACAGAAAAGGCAGCAATTAGTATGTCAGCAATTAAAATGCAAAAATTGCTGTTGACAGCGCAGCAAAAATAAATGAATCAAAAAATAAAAAAAGAAAAATAAAGAAAAGAGAAGAAAAGAAAAAAAAAAACGAACAGCAAGAACGACAAGGAACGCGTAAAAGCAAAGTCAAGTTAAGCAAGTGAAGTCAAGTAAAATAAAGTAAGGCGGTACAAAGACATAACAGCAGAAAGAGAGAGCGCGAACGAGGAAGGGAGGGTGAGGCAGAGGGCGTGGAAGTCGTGTAAGTGAAGCAATTGCAGCATAGCAGAAAACATTGCGAAAGCCAAAGGCATGCGTTGACGTTGCCGAACCTATTGTTGATGTTCTTGTTGTTGTTGTTTTTGCCTTGCCTTGCCAGCAAAATGAGCCATGCAACTGCTGGCAATATGCAAAGAATAAAAAAAGAAAAAAGTAGATGGAAATAGCGAAAGTAAGTACAAGCACCAAGCATTGCATTTAATTTAGTTGCCAATACAATTTCAAGAAAACTCACATCTCATTCCTTTATGTGCTTATGAAAATCCGCTGCCTGCAGTGCAAGCATTTCTTGCAAAAATTAACCAGGAAAAGCAGAGAAACTCTGCATAAGCAAAAACAAAACATGAAAATCAACCGAAGGAAATGCTAATTAGTTGAGTGCTCTGATTTGTTGCATGCAATTTTCTGTCAGTGTAATGTAAGCGATACATGTGCAAATATGAAGGGAAATTAAATACGACCGATATAAAGGAGCACATGGTGTACAGGTCCTTGTAGTTTTTTTTTACATGTCAACAGTTTGCAGCAATTGGAGTTGGAAACATGACATCATTAAAAACATGGGCTTGTGTGTGAGTGACTCAGCTCTTATGTAGCTTATACTCAGCGCTGTAGCATATTTTTGGTAACATTAAAAAAAAATTCGTTTAATCAGTCACTTATATAGTAAGTGGCTATGCTGTCTAAAAAAATGTAAGGCTAAATTCAAGAGTTATAGAACATTGTTCTGTTTCTGCTTTTCTTTTTAATTGCTGTATAGGCTTTATCTCCAAACCTGCCGAGTTGCAAATCATTCAATGTTTAATTGCAGCATCTGCTTCAATTTTTTGTAATTTATTGAAATATTTGCTGCTTAAATGTTTTAAGTTGAACGGCTGATTGGTAAAGTTGAATTTTAAGATTTTTAATTTTCATTGAGCAAGATACAGGAGATCTTAAAAGTATACTACTACTACTTTTTTAAGTGAAACCTTTTTAGCGAGGTGTAAGTCCAAAAAAAAAAGGTAACAGAATTCAAAGGTTAGATGCTTCAGAGAAGAAGTGGAGAGACGCACAAAACAATGCGCATTGTCTTAAGTGTGGTCGTCTGCAGCGTAGAGAATGATTGCTTACGCATGAATAAGAGAGAGATAAAAAATGTTTTACTGATTGTACTGATTCGTTAGCGAATATTAAATGTACTTATCTATGAAATAATAAGCAAACAACCGAGAGAGTAGATTTCGCTCAGACAACATTTCATGATCGTTGTTTTGCTTAGCTGCTGCTTATAAGGGTGGAAACATTAAAATATTCCGAGACAGATTTTATATGAATGTTATTGTTGTTGTGCACATTGTGGCTGTACGCCAGTAATATGAGTGACCACTAATATGTTTATTAGTAATGATTTATATAACTTTTATTGCCGATGTTTTACTACTGTGTACCGGTGATAATAGAGTGCAATAGTGAATTGCTTTGGTTCTTTCCTACTTCATATATAAAGTAAGTAAAACTTCATTCCTAACATTTTGTGCAGCAGTTTCGCTTCAATAGTGTGCTTATATGGGTGAGGCACATTACTTTTTTTATTATTGTAGTATTATGTATATAATACACAATGAAAAGAAATTGGTCGTATTATTTTTTGGATAAGTACAAACCTAAAAGAAGCATCTTCTACCAAACAATATGACTTACGAAACCAGACTTACAAAACCAGTGTCTGTTCTACAGCTACCATCTAATGGTCAACAGCTGCTGAATCTGGAAAAATCGAGAGCTGATTAGTAAGTAATGATAGACTGTTTTAGTTTCCTAGTATTGTCGACTTAGTTGACACATACTCGTACTTTGTATATTTATGATGGCTAAAAAATGAGAAGCCCGACGGAATGGGATTAGTTAGTTGCACAGTATATAATACCTTTGTTGAATAAATTGATTTTAACACAATAACAAAAAATAATCAAAATGGCTTTCCTACATTGTAAACTGCGCATGTAGCACCTTTCGGATAAACCAGAGAAAAAAAATCCGAAAAAATCTCCACAGCAAAAAAGCACAAATAAAATGCGTACAAAAATAATTCATCTGTCAACAGACCGAAAAGTCAACAAGCAAACAAAATAAATACAAAATGTAACGAAACAAAAAATAAAACAAAGCAGAGAAAGAGAGAGAGAGAGAGAGAGAGAGGGAGAGAGAAAAAGAGGCAAAACAAATCAAAATGCACAAAAATCAAAGCAGTGAAACCAACATCACATCATGCCAGCATGCCACCGTGCCACGCAGTCATTGCTTGCAACACACACACAGCGCTGCCTCATAAACTACAGTGTAGACTCACTTACAGCAACTATTTACGTGCGCTAATAACAATTTTCCATGTTTCCGTTTTGCTTGCTTGAATTTCCTTAATTTTTTTTTTATTTCATAGTTTGTTTTTTATTTTTGTTTTTTGATTTTCTGGAACAATGTCAGCAGCAAATGGAGCAAGCGCATACAAACCATATGCCAGCTTAACTTCAAATAGTAGAAACAAAAAAAAAAATCCAAGCAAAAGTAACGCAGAGCAACAAAAATAAAAATCGAGCAAAACGAGAACGAATGAACGAACGAACGAAAAAACAAGTCCAAGTCTAATCGACGCCAAAAATAAATGAAGCGCATATGTAGCAGCTTCGTGGCGGCGACAAATTTTTGCTCTGGATTTCTTTTTTTACACGAAACGCCATGCGCTGCTTATTAGACGCTGCCGCAAAGCAAAGACGCCACACCAGAGTCACGTTTCGCGCATCAGGCACACGCGGCGCCACATTTA
The DNA here is from genome assembly GCA_037044495.1 of Stegana nigrithorax. Lineage (NCBI taxonomy): Eukaryota > Metazoa > Arthropoda > Insecta > Diptera > Drosophilidae > Stegana > Stegana nigrithorax. The sequence continues at coordinate 190,742 of JBAMBQ010002605.1, forward strand.
AGTGAAATGATTTTCTTGTCCCCACAACACAAAATTCTTTTAGCTAGATTTCTGTTAGCAAATAAATACTGCTGTAATAATATAAATATATGTAACATATATGCACTTATTTATAAAAAAAAATTCGTAAAAAGTAAAATTTTTCAAATTTGTGACATTTTCTTTCACATTTTCATTTTGCATTGCAATATTTTGCATGGCTGGCCATGCTGCAAGCATTTGCATGTTTTGTGGACTGCTGACTAAAGCAAAGAAAAAAAAGACAATAACGGAACTAGATTTATCATAAATAAATCAAAAAACAAAGCAAAAGTGCAACAATCAAAAATAGAGAAAACCTTATTCTGTGGTTAGTTCTGAGGCATGTGTATGAGCAGGCAGGCAACCCTTTTTCGTTTATATGTCATGGGGGCGCCCACGCACGTGTAGCTCACAGCAGACCAGCGCCGACTAGGCCAACGCAATGTGTGAGTTATCAGCAAATTGTGTCATTTTATTTGTGAATGAGTCAAAAAAAAAAAAAATGTAAAGAAAAAAAAAAAGAATAATAATTTAAAATAAAATAAAATAAGAAAAAAAAAAAGTCAAGCAAACATATTAAATATTTGATGACTTTCGTCGCATAAATTTGTCAAATGGAAAATTCGAAATTCTAAAAAGTTTTAGCACAATTTTTACAGATCAAAGCATATTCTTCACAGATGGAAATTTTTGTATTGTTTTGCAGCTGGCACAAATTTTCACTGTAGCATATATTTTTGTGCGTGTGCTGATGCATTCAGTTGAATTTTGTTCAGTTCAGCAGTGTAACACTATAGTTGATATTCAAATAATCAATAAGTTAATAAATAGGCTATAAGTTAAAGAGAAACTTAGGAGAAGTACATTTATGGATTTTAAAACATTGATTTTTAATTATATGTTTCTTATATGTTTTGGTTATTTATTTTAAAAAAGTTCAGGTAATTGATTAACGCTGAAATGATTCATAGACTGAGGAGAGAAAGTATACGCAAAGCTACAAAAATTTCTAAACAATATATGCTTTTATTTTCATGTATCAGTTATTGCAGTTAAATTGTATCTATTATATAAAATAGCTTATAATAAATAATTATTATGTACTAGCGGATTTACCCGGTGTCCTCTACAAATATACCATATTTCATCAATCTGCTTCAAATAGTTTGAGAAATATGTTTAGTTCTGATTTCTTCTTACATATAAAGGCGTGACACTTTTAATATTCATCATATTTCTTTTGGTGTTCTTTATATATGTAGCAAATTTCATCCACCTACTTTAAATGCTTCAAGAGATATAACGATTTTAGTTTTTCGCTTATATGGATGGAGCGTGACTTCGCTCACTATTTTGTTTATCAAAAATTTCATACAAACTTATTCCTGTGAATTAAGAATAAACAAATAAAAAAAAAATATAAATCAGTCAAATCGGTGTAGCAGTTCTCAATTGGTTCCTGGTCAACTTATTTGGCAATTAATTTTTATATACGTATATGTATGCTAAATTAATTTTCTTTGTGATGGAAGGGGTCCAAAATTCTTGAGCTATCAAGTAAGTAACATAGCTGCTACAAGTGGCAGTTTTTAAGTAATAACGGTGTCTAGATTTCTTTTCGTTTGTTTTTTTTAATTTATCTTAGTGCATAAACTGCATAAGCTATTGCTAGCCTTAGGAATTAAGAACAATATTTTATTGTAAATGGAACGTTAATAATAATATTTAATATTCAATAAAGTTCATTATAAATTGGGAACTCTGCCTATTATGGTTTAAGATTATACAACATAAGTTGCCATGGTAGACAGCAGCATATTGTTGTCGATTTTTTTAAAGAATTTAATAAGCTGAGATATTTTTCCTTATAGCTTAATATCAAAAATTTCTCAGCATTTTATTAAATAATTACTTTTGACAATGTATTTTTTCAGACTTATTATTTGAAAACAAAATTTGCCCGATTCATGTACTAACAAAGAAAATTTTTCGTTATGCCACTGCATTTATGTATTTAAATGTTGACACACAAGCCGAGCTGCAGCTGGAAGCTTCCATATTGCAAACTATAGAGCAAATAAAACCCATCCGTGTTTATAGTTATTTAATGTCATTTAAATATTATGCAATTATTTTTAAATAGTATATCAATTAAAAACAATTTACATACACAAAAAGAAAAAAAAAAGAATGAAAATTAAACACTGGGAATAATTGTATGCAGCACATGTGTGCAATAATAACATAATGATGTTATAGTTTTAAACGCAAACCCGTCACTTAAGCTGCCACAAAAGCATTTAATTGCATTGATTAATACAAGAATAAAAGTTCTTTTAAACAAATTTGTATAATGCCGACAGGATTTGTTGTCAATTTTGGCTTATTTATGTGCGACTGATAATTATTATTTGAATAAGCAAATGTTTTAATTGAAATTCTATGGCAAAGTGTAGTCGCTATGAATGCGAGGCACTCTCGACGCTTTTAGCTGTTTTTAATTGCTTTTTTAGCGCGCTTATATTAAAAAATAAACACATTTAAACTTTTTTTTTTTTGTTTTTATTTTCAGGCATATAAAATATGAAAACAAACAATGTACATGATTTCCAACTGAGTTGAATTTCATATTCACAATTAAACAGTTGCACGCACACTTTTTTGGCTGTTTCTGTTTTTTTTTTTTTTAATGCTGCCATTAGCGCAGCTATCGCAGCTTCCAGATTATTACGCACGGCAAAAAAAAAAAAAAAGCCAAAAGCGGCAAACATTTACGTAAAATTTAATAATGATAAAAATTTTACCAAATAAAAAAACAGCACAACTGCTGTGCAATTGTGCGCGCAAGTGAATTTTAATGAATGCGCAGAGACTTGCCAGCGAAAAAACAAAAAAAACATACATAGCAGCTAACGGTGCAAAAATGTGCTGTTGAAAGTCAACCAAAAGCAAAATAAAGGAAATAATTTACATTTTTTAAAGGGCCCACAAAATGTAAAGTCAACAGGTAAAAACAGCGCATATATTTATGCATAAATGTAACACGCTTTTTGCCTCTTAGCATCAACATAAACATGTCTTATGCATGAGCTGCAAAAACAAAATAAAAAAATAATTTAAAGTTGCAGCCTGCCGCATAAAGTTATAGTAAAAAAACTGACCTATATGCATAAATACAAGCTAAAATATAATTGAAGTGCGAGTGCTACAAACTTTGTGAAGAAAAAAACATATTAATATAAGGTGAAAACGCCAACAGTGCGTATGCGTAGCAAAAAAACAAGAGTATAGCTTGCCTAGGCTAATATAACGTATACGCAGTGTGCGCAGAAAAACTTTGTGCATGCACTTTTTTTTAAAGAAAGTTATTTTTAATTTATGTTTTCAATTTCCCTCTAACGTCATAGCATTATTAATTATTACGGCGAAATGCACACAAGGCATCTAATGCCGCACACGATTGTGGCTTGCATTTAATTAGCATTACGCATACGCACTGTGGTTTAAATTGCTTAGCCATGCGCTGATTAAATGTCTAATTTGAATATGCCATTTCGCCGACTTGCTGTTGATCTTACGTGCGAAATTTATGCAATTAAAGTCGCCACAAATGTTAGTGACAAGTTGGCAGCTCCATGGCAATGCTTTAGCTAGATTTTGCATACCTTTTAACGTTGACACGCCTTGCTGTCGTTTTTCTGTGTCATTATGCCAAAATTAGCTTGCAAAGCAAACATTGAAACTAACGTCAAGCATTGGGTGTTGCCAGCAGGGTTGCCAATTTAATATGCAAGCAGCACAAATAAGTAAAACTGAAACCAAAATACAAAAAAAAGCAAAAGCGGTTTATAGCGTTTTGCTTGTGACATTTGTCGGTATGCAAGTCAAGTGACATTGCTGCGGCCATACGAAATATTCAATGGGAGTGGCAACACTAAGCCAAAGTGGGCAACGCACACTCAACCCGCGCTGCGTTTCACTGAGCAAGTTTTAATTAACCACAGTAATGTCGTTGCAATGTGCGGCATGGGGGAGCGGGGAGGCTGTATAGCCGTGTGGGCAGGTGGTCTTTGGATAGGTTAAAAACCAATGCAGAGTAGTGTGGGAAAATGTTGGCCGGTTTGTTGTAGCTGATGCGACCGCAACATTGACCGGAAGCAGGCAAGCGGTTGCAGGCAGGCAAGCAAGCCATTGTAGAGGTAGGTTTGTGTTATTTGATGTTGTTGTAATTTTAGAGTGGTACTTTTTGTTGTATTGTGCTACGGGTTTGTTTGGTTTTTTTTGTGTTGGTTATTGTTGCGCCACATGCAACAAATTGACAGTGACAGGATTTTGACAAATGGAGCTTGCGTACTTTTTGTGTTAAGCTACTTTTTTTAGTCAGTTTTATTTTTTTTTCGAGTTTTCAGTACAAGAAACAAAAAGAAAAAAAAAAAAAAATAAAATTGGTAGCAAGAAGAATTGTTAGTTTGTGTGTTTATGTGGGTATTTAATAAAATGATTTTTTGTTGATAGCTCAACAGAAACTTATCTATGATTATGTGTAGGGGTTATGATAAAAAGAACAAACATTTGCAATAAATTCTGGAACAGCTTTAACTAAAGCGGAATTACGTTAAGATTATCATTAAGCAGATTTACTGTTATAAGCTGATGCTTACATTTAATTAAGGAAGCATACTAAAAAAAAATATAACTGTAATGAATAGAAATGTTGACGTATTTTAAACTGAAATACACTTCAGTGAAAGAAATTATTAACTGACACAATTTCGATAAATAATTGGAAACTTAGTGATGTTTGAAGAAAATGCTTGTGTAAAATTTAATAACCACTGAAATCAAAATGCTTTTCAATGAGCTTATTGCGCAAAAAAATAGCGCTTAATATTTAATTAAGGTTTTAAGAAATAAAGGAAGAAGAAGAAAAGTAGCATTAAAGTAAAATATGTAGGGTAAGAGAATGTAGAAGTAAAAAAGACATGTCTACAAGGAAAGGCAGGGAGCAGAAATTTGGAAGTCGAGTACTTGATTTTTAAAAAGGAAAAACAAGAGTTGTTAGATATAATACTGCAGTCAGCTGAGCAGTTGCAGAAGCCGTGTACATTTTAGCTTAGTACGTCATACTAAGCATAGAATAGTTAATTTTAGAAAACAGCCGTTTAAGTTAAAATTATGCAGACAATAACATGCAAATTTAAGTTTCAACTGCTAAGTCAAGTTAAACATATTTCATAAACGAACACAGTCAATTACTTATGCACATGCTTAAGTCGAACCAAACATTGCTGCCAGTTGCCATTGTTGCCTACAAAAAAGACAAGTAAATGAAATAACAAAGTTTGCAATTTATAATTATAAATTTGAAGATATTCAGATAAATTTGAAGATAATATGCATTGTGTGTGCTATAGTAAGTATGCCCTAGGCTCTTTGTCATTGCAGGCAGTCGAATAGCTCATTTTAAGCAGCCCAACAGATACACAGCATCCAATTAGGTTATCGACTCAGCGCACATTTGCAGGCATCTAATAAACCTTTAAGCGGCTTTCGCATATGCATAACCGGTGCCGAAACGGTATCCGTTGAGAACTCAATTGCAAGCAGATAAAAGCCAAAGTACAAAGCACAAAGCAAGCTGGAATACTTAAAGGCAGCCGAACAAAAGGCAATGGCTCACACAGCACTAATGATTTCCGAGCTGAAACCAAGCACAACGGACTCGCATGAGATACGAGATATTCATGTGTGTATGCAGACGTCATATTTATGATATAACAATGAAACTCGGAATATTCTTTGCTCTTATTGTCATGCAGGTATATTTGGATACTTACACTTACGCACACACACACACACACACACACACAAGCACAATGTCTTTGTATGGCTGACATATGTGTCCGCCAGCATGTCATATGCAAAATCACAAGCAACGACGCATGCAAAATTAGAAAATGAGCTGCACAAAGTTCTTTGGCAACACTGCATTGAGGCACAAGTAAGCACAGCAGGTGATGCAGCACGCCCACATTGCTTCGGAGGTGTGTAGGATGGCTGGCTAATGGGTTTGCAGGTGGCATTATGTCTGTATTTGGTTTGGTCCTTGTTGATGGTCAGCTGCATCAATGTCTGTTGCATATTTTTGCCAATTTTGCACATTTTTCGCAGCGCAAACGGAAAAGCGCAAATAGTCGTACATGTGTGACAACAAGTGCAGACATTTTTGTTCATGCATACGCCAGCAAATGCAACAATGTTGTCTGCTGTTGTTGTTCTGCTTGGGTGTGCTTAAATATAAACAAATGCGCACACACGTCGTCATAAACTTCAACAACAACGCCAGGCCACTCACCTACCTAAGCACCTAAGTTCGGATATAACACACAAAAAAAAAAAAAAAATATGTAGAACAAAAATGGAGCAAATGGCACAATGCGAAAAGTTTTCAACACTGGCACAGTTGGGGAATTCCCTTGCCCGGTATTGTGTGTTGGCTTTATTGTGGTTGTCTTTATTTGTTGTGCTGCATTTATTTTGCAGATTTATTTGTGCAAAAATACAATACAAATAATTCAGTCAGGTGCTGCCTTACGAATTCGCATAGTTTAACATGTTGAATACTTCTTTCGACATTTCTTGGAATTTCGTTTAAAACTCTAAGGTTCTACTTCAGATTTTCAAAAGCATTGGGTCAGTATATTTTCCTAAGCTGTAAATGCCAAGTAAAAACTTTCATCATATATTTTTATATGCCGTTTGTATAGTTTTTTTTTTAAAGCCTTGCCATGAAACTTATTTAATGCACATATGCGCACATAAACCCAAAAACAGCATATACAAGTTTTAGTATAAAAAAGTTGAATTCGCTTTGCAGCACCTATTTGTATTTGAATGTTGTGTTTATTTCCTTGCAACGTTAAAAAGTTACAGCCATAAAATAGTCAATGAAAATGGAAAATCTGGTGAAAAAGGAAAAACCTGCCACACTATAAACATTTCACATATGCAGCTAAGCAATGTGGCACTCACAAACAAATGCATTTGGCGCTTCCCAGAGGAAATTTGAATGAATGCTTACGAACTGCATTGTGTGTGTACGCTATACGATTGTTAGTATGGCATATGCCAGAAAAAGAAAAGAAAACAAAACATATCTAAAGGATTTACATTTAAAATAAGAATTTTTTACCGTTTATAAAAGCTATTTTGCATACGCAACACTAAGTAAAGCCAAATTTTGTATTGGACTTAAATTTTTTATTTCTTTTATCATTAGACACATAGACAATTGTATTAATATAATTGGAAATTTTACATCTGTGGGTTAAGTTGCTATCTTGCTTCAACATTACACAAAAACCTTGTATAAAATAATTTTTTTTATTCAATTATTGTTTTAATAAAAGGCTTAAGCGCAGTAACAAATACTTATTATTTACCTATCGCTGTTAAGGAAATTAGTCTGTTATATGACTGCACAGCGGCTGTAAAGTATTAACAGCAACTGTTACGCTAAACTAAGTTAACAACTTTAGCAACCACAAATGCAAATTTTGCTTGTTTACACAAATGTATGTGCAGAGCATGCTTAAGCGTGTATGCATGCATGCGTCTGTTTATTTGCCATTGCGTCTGCTGTTGTTATTGTTGTTGTTGCTGACTCTCACTGGGAGTTTGTGTGTCGGTGTTTGCTAAATGCCAACTTTATTAGGAATTTCGGTTGCGCATGGGTTTGATTTTTTACGTACATTCTTTTTGTTTTGGATTTTTTTCTTGTTGTTGTTGCTGCAGCTATGCTCGTTTCTTGAATGAAATATGCAATGCCAAAGTATATATGTATATATAATAGAATACTTTAGGCAAAACGTTTGGGTGAGTTGAGGTGTGTTTGGGAGCGCATTCACTGAAAGTGTGAGAGCACAAATTAGAGAGAGTAAACATTTATTATTGTGCGCATGCTTCATGCGGGTTTTTACTCATTTCAACAAGTGCAGGGAAATTGGGAAATTTTAGCGTTTTTTTTGAACTTGTGACGGTTGATATTTGAAGAAGTTCTGAGGTTTAAAAGATGTAAAATTTTATTACTTAGTATGTTACTAAATCATAAATTAAATTCGTGCCATTTACGATTTTTTTTAGATATGGGCGTCACAGTTTGATTATAAACACTAGAAATACAGGGGCTATTTTCAGGCACATCTGACTATAGAATACTTTGTACGCTTTCCAAAATTCAATGAATGTGGTTTTGCTTTAATATTTTGTAAATCTCAAGAGAGCCAAAATTTTTTTGTGGTTAGAGTTATTTTTCGGCCGATTGTTCCTATGTCAGTTATATGAGTATCAAAAAAAAATCGAAATAAACTCGTGATACTAGTCTTTTGATATTTCAGCAAAATTTTTATTTTGTTGAAGGATAGCCAATGACATATCATTCTCAGAGATTCTACTAATATCAGCCATTTTTAACCAGCCAATTTTAATAACGTCCTCCCGTAGTTTCTTCTAGGAATTTTGGAGGAAAACGCATGCATCTTTTAATGTGAATGATTTCGGCGCCGTCTCGTAATCGTATGTTTTGACTTATAAAACCATTCGGAAAATATACATGAAGTCATCCTACCATCCGTAGACGCGTAGTACTCTACTGAAGAAACATTCTTAAATGAACGCGGCTTGCTTGATTTTCCCACAACCAAAATGCGCAACTTTTGATCTACATACTTATTTGCACAGCCATCATATGTAATCCGTTCTTTGCATATTTTCCTACTGTGAGCAAAGGCTAAATCTTGTCTTAAATTTTTGATACCAGCCATATGAAGCATTAAATGTTACCTCACTGCCATACAAATCTTGAAACATCATCTTGGAATTTTCGCAAACAATTTCACGCGAGAGATTGTTCTGCTGTTCCCGCTGCTTTAAAAACCCATAGTAAAAGTGTTCTTCAAAATCGGGAAATTCACTGGTTCTTAGAGTTTTACGCAGTTTTAAACTTTTTGCGCTAGAAAAACTATACACGAAACAAAAAAAAGAAAAATAAAAGAAAAAAAATTTAAAACTTATATAACAAATGTAAGTATATCACTGGCAAACCTTTTTAACGCATAACTTTTTTTTTTAATATCGCAGATGGATAGGACGTTCTAGTCCTACTTTGAATTGGTTGGCCAGTTCTTTAGCTGTTTTTCCTTTTTTTAACTCGTCTAATATTTCTACTGTGCCTAATATAGACAATGACTACGTTTTTTACTATTCATTTTGCGTTTGGACACTTGCAATTAATCAAAAAGAATGACAGAATATACACATGCAGTGCTGACCACCGTGCTGCCGCTTTGCTGTTATATACCCAAGTAGGCAACAATCCAACATCGTTTCTTTTGTGGTTGCTTCGACTTTCGATTTTCGCAGTCAAAGACATTTTCGTTTCGTTTCCATTACAACTTTGAATGCCATTGACAACATAAGGAAACCATGAAAAACGGATTACAGAATTGCAATTAATTCGCATTACAGAATAGCCAATGTCATGCAAGTAACCCTTCGGATAACTGAATTTTCCGATTAGCGATTAGTCGCATTATCGAATTACTACTGTAATTAGATTTTGCAATTATTTTCTGACCAAATAATTTTAATGCAGGCATTTACTAAGAAAAAGTGATTTAAACTGTGTCTGTTGCCATTTTACAGTTTGCATTTGACATAAACAGCAGCTCAAGAGTTTGATTCATTAATGTCACTTGCACTGCACTGTGACAATGCTGGCTCGTCAATTAGGCAAATCCACTTTTAAGTTATTAATTCAAAAGCCCCGCTTGGCCATTAACAGCACATAATGCTGCATCATAAAAAGAATAACATTTAATGACAACAATTTAAAAACGATAAATCCCATGTCTAAATACTAAAAACAATTTTGTTGCTGTTAACGGGCCAAGCTGCAAGTCAAAAGTAACGCCTGGCTAAACGGACATTTATCATTTATAATTGACCACAAGTGGGCGGGGTGGGGCGTGCATTGATAAAGGCATAGAACGTATTGTGGTAGAAGTCCATAGGCTCAGCAAAACATTTTTGTTGTTGTATATGTATAAGTGTGGCTCTAGTTGATGTTGTTGTTATTGTTGTTGTTGTACAAAACAATGAACAATTATTATTAACTGCAATAAATTTTACGCACGCATAATTTACATACGCGCACAAGAGAACGCACAATGAAACTCAACGGACGGGCAGCCAATAGGCAGGCGTGCGTCAACACAGCCCCTTCTCTGCAACAGCCGTCTACGTCTCTGCGTGGAGTTCAACTTCTGAAGCGTTCGCCTAATGGCCACGACTGACACGCACGTACAATACATTTAAGTGCAGCGTAATTGTGGCACTCGTCTTAAACATTGCGAGTATTTGCCAAGGCAGCGCAGCTGACGCAGAAGAGTGTGGACATTAAGTGCTTCGCATTGTTTTGCCGGGTGTCTGTGGGCGGCTGAGTTGCAGATGGGAGTTGGAGAACGGAGTTGCGTCGCGTTGTGTCGCGTTTGTTAACGGTAATTGCCCACATACGTATGAACTTCAATATCAATTAGTTTGCGTCTGTGCATATGTGTGTGTGTGTGTGGGAAAAACGTGTGTGGGCGGGCACTGCGTCTAAGTACACTGGCCAGTGGTTGCGGTGTGTATCTGTGTGCATTGAAGGCAGCAATTATGGCTAGCGACAATTATGACTGCCACAGTGACATTGCGGCTAAGTCGTCTTCGACATCTTCTCGCTTCAATTCACCTTGGACGCTCTAATGAGGTGATCATTATTTGCCAACTGTATATGTACGTACATGTGTGTGTTGGTGTGTCTCTGTATTGTGAAAATTATTTTGATTGGAAAATATTTGCAGTTTGTTTCGTGCTAAAGCCACGTAGTGCTGCGAGCAATATGAAAGATTGCATTGAGTTTATGAAACGAGTCTAATGAAGCAAAGTTAATGAAAGACAACGAAACATTTACGAATTTATTTTTCGGTTTTCGACTTGCATTTAGCAAAACTTACAGTAAATAGTAATAAGAAATGATAAGGTAGCAGCAGCAGGCAGCAAGCCTGAGCTGGAAAATGTGAAGAAGTAGCTTATAGAAATTAAATAAATAGAATTGCTTTCTTACTTTTTAAAAAATAATTTTTTTGTGAATGTTTTTTGGCCTGATTGGCGATTATATAGGGTAATTTTTTAAAAGTTAAGTTTTTCAGGTTGGCAGCACTAGTTAGTAATGGCGTCCAAATGTCATATGTCAAAGTGAAAATTTTTCAATATATTATGCCATTTAATCATCGAAAGACTAGCAACGATTACAAATTATTGAAATTTATTATCAAAATTCGTGCTCTGTGAAAAATGTGCATCGAAATGGCCATGTGAGTTAGCCGCCAAGATCATGAGATTTAACGCCTCTTGATTATTTCTTGTGGGGTTATGTAAAGTTGTTCGTCTATGTGGACAAGCCGAAAACGTATGAAGACTTACAGGATAACATAACACGCGTAATTCGTGGAATACAGGCCGAAATGCTCGAAAAAGTTACTCAAAATTGGACCTTCCGAATGGACCATTTGAAACGAAGCCGCGGACAACTTTTACATGAAGTTGTCTTTTTGAATATTTTAAGCAAATGTGTATTTTATTCGATTTTTAAAAAAACTACGCTTAAAAAATCACCCTTTAGTATACGCTTATTCTAATATAATTGTTTAAACTACATAATTGTCTTTCAATTGAGGCGACACTTTATGGTGGACTGCGATAACAGAAATTCTTTTACAATATTTATGTTTTTTGCTGCTTAAGCTGTAAGGCAGCACTTCAAACCTGTCGGGTTACACTTAATATTTTACAAAATTTACACCTTGAATATTTTTTCATTCCTACTAGGGTCGCACTGCCGAATAAATGTTTAAACTATTTTCTATAAAAAAAATATATGTTAAATATATAAAATTAATGAAAGCTATTTATTACGTCTAATTACTCTAAAAAGTAAATAATAATGTTTGCTTAGTCTAGCAAAGGCAAACGAGGCGCTTGTACGTGTTTTGAAGTCTGTTTTATTGGCTTTCTGTTTTATCCAATATTGTCTTGCCTTAGTTATCAGCTTACGTCTGCAATGGCTTCGAATAAGGTTTATTTTCTCTTGTATCGTTTTGTACTATTGATTAAATAAATCGCATGTGCTGCATTGCTGCCAGTTGCTTCTGCCTCTTCGCAATACAAACAAAACTAAAATACCGCATTTGCTGTCTCTTTCTTGCCAATGCTCTGTATGCCTAGAGCAACTGCATGCACATTCACCGTTAGCCTAACTACAATAGTTGTGTCAATCGCCATAAACTTTTCAGTTGTTGCCCACGCAGCAAATTTATATTGCTTAGCAAAGGTTGTTGTCATTAGCAGTTGTTAATGTTGTTGCTGCTCTAATGCGCATTAAGATGGTCATTGTTATTTGTATTGTTGTTTCTGCAACATGCAATTTAAACATTTTAATTGAATTGTAACAATAAAAGGCGCTTAAATTGTTTTAATCGGAAATTGTGCTCGTTGTCAGTCTGCTGTAGTGGTAGCGCCATATACGCCTGCACACTCGTGCGTTCTCACTTACTCTTGCATGCCAGCACTGTTGACTGCTGTCTTGTGTTTGTTGTTGTTAGTTGGATTTTTGCCATGCATACAAAGTCATCGCTGCTGCTGCTGCTGCTGTCGCTGGTGCATTTCGAGTGCATCAATAAACGCACGGCTGTGCATTGTATTTGTGCAAGACAAGCAGGAAATGTGCTAAGCAGATTAGATGAAAAGCGATTCATTAGCGTTTGGAATGTAATTACAATATGTAGGTATGCGCTGGCAAACGGAACAGACACTCAGACTCATACAAACATACATATCTAAGCTCATACAAATGTTGGAATGTAATTGCTGCTCGGAAATTTGTTAAATACAGCAGCAGCTGGCAAATGAAGTTATGCTGAGTTGGTATGCTGCTGCTGATCATTGGATTTGCACTAAATAAAAAAAGGCATCTGTCTGTTTGCTTTGGCAATGTCCGTTGTTGCGGAACGACAAAAAAAAAAAACAAAAAAAAAAAAACAAGCAATAGCTACAACGAATATACTTTTTAAATATTATTAACGAATATACTTTTTTGTTTTTTATTTTAACTCGTGAAGGTGAATTTTTCATAATAATACTAGCAGTTGATCACATTAAAAAAAAAAAAACAAATTGTAAAAAGTCTCACAAACAACAACAAACAGTCAACAGGCTGTCATCTGCTTTGTGTAAAATTTACCCCAGCAAAAGTACCGGTAAATATCCCAAAATGTTTACGCGCGCTGCGCCTGGTATATTCGCTCAACTTGGCGCGCGTAAACAGAGCGAGAGAACGCGCGCACACCCACACAGGCGCAATGAACAGCTGTTTTTCTATTGTGTGCACGTAACAAATTCTCACTTTTCTCTCCATTTTGCATTGACCACAGTCGAGATACGCTCGAAACAACTAGCATACCGGACCAAATGAAAGGTCGAGATAACACGTGATTTGTTGTTGGATTTTATGTTGAGACTTGTTTCGGGTATTACCCAGAGAGCACACTCATTGCGGATTCTATGTGGATCCAGATCTGCAGCTTGCTGCAGTGGTGAATTATTGTATTAAAACTATGAAAAAACTTTTTGCATTGGGTGAGAACGATTTTGTCAACTAAACTTATTCACCAAAATGGAAACAAATTTTTCCTTGCACCTTGTAGTTGTTGTATTTTTGTAGGCTACATTTTTCTCCTGCCAAGATTCGTTTGTGTTGCTCTTCGCGCACTCTCAACTGGCGCTGCAGCTTTCGTTTGCGCTCAACAATGTTTTGGCACTCAGTACGAAACGAAACTTTGACGAAAGTGGACGTGTGCGTTCAACGAGCGGTAAATTACGTGGAGGAAAGCCATAAGAAAAAAATAAATACAAAAAATCAGTTGATTGAATTTTGCACTCTGCGCAGCAAGTTATACGCGCCAAAGTCAAAACAGCGACAAATGTGAAATAAAGCATTATGTTACTTATTTTAAGCATGTGTTTAATTTATTTATAGTGTGTACGGAAAAATACAAAAAAAAAAGTAGAAAAAAAAAAGAAACACAGCCAGCAAACGTAAAAACGACGTGAAAATATCTGTCAATTGCGTACGTTGAATTTTGAAGATTTGGTGCGTGAAGCCAAGTCAGAAAAAAATAAGAAAAGAAAATCGTGTGGCAGGCGTAAAGGCTAAACGTGTACGCGTGACAAACATATTTTAGAAAATTGTGTGGTTCTTCAAATATTTACTTGCGCGGCGTATTTGGTTTCTTTTAATTGCATAGCATATTTTTCAACTCAAAATGAAGGAACCGCCTTTTAAAATGCGCGCCAATAAATTAACAAAACTAGAACTAAACAAACGGCAACCGCAACAAAAACAACAACAAACACAATTGAAACAAACTGTCAGCAGTTATTTACTTTTGCCATTGCTGCTGTTCGCGCTGCTGCAGGCTGCTGTGCCCGCAAATGCTGATCCAGCGCAGAACTATAATTATGGCGCTTCATTCATATCGAATCCCTCCATTTATAGTTACACAGTGGCAAATCAGCCGCTAAATAGCAAAACCGCTACACAACAACAGCAACAACAACAACCACAACAACAACAGCAACAATCAGCAACTAATGATAATTTTATCAAATTTGCTACAAATGCACAGCAACAGCAACCACAAGAACAAGAAGAAGAGCAGCAACAACAATTAAATTATCGGGGCAACTTAAATCGCAATTTTTATTATACAAATATTGCTGCTGAAACGCCAATTTCCACTTTGCCACCTTTGGCTGCTGGTGTCGATGCTTCGCTGCCATCGACAGTATTTACACCTGCAGCACAACAGCAACAACAACAACAACAAATGCCCACACAGCCTGCGCCACAGAACGGCTGCACTTTGGATCGCTTGGCCGTTTACAAGGTCGTCTTGCATACATACTGGACTAGGGATTTGTTCCCGAAACATTATCCGGATTGGAGACCCACCGCACAGTGGACCAAAACATTAGGTAAGCTAAAAAATAATTACAAAATTGCAAAATTCAAAATAGCAATTTATGCATATATATATTATATGCGATTATTTGAGCAAATAAGTTTAAGAGATTCTTTTTCAGTTTCAGCATTATTATGCTACTTTAGCTAGTCTATTTTAAGCAGCTTTGCTCTTTAAGTAATAACTTGTATAGACGAAATATAGTGACTTTTTAGAATATTCTTATGTAGAATGTATGGATTTTTCTACTGTGTTTTGCCTATAGTGTCTATCATTATTTTCATTATGCCAATTGCATATAGCAATTTTTCCAAAGATTTCATTAACATTAAAGGCCTTTTGGTGACTTTTGTGTTTCAGCCTATATTTGGTAATTCAATAGTTGAGTCAGTTTTGAGTTTCGCCTCTTACATTAATAGTTTTTACAGTGCATTAAGCCAGCTTAACACTTAAAAATCATCATTCACTTTCTTTCTGTTTTTATAAAGTATCCAAGCCCTCGACATCAGTAAGCTGCCCACGCAATTTCCTAAATGCTTAATAAATAATTGAAAAATGCTGAAAATAATCAATGCGCTGCGCTTGTTGCAGTAAACTTGTGCTCGGGAATGTTGTGTCAAACTGCGTTGGGGTTCTTTGCTCTTTTTAAGTATACATACAACCCAAGACCACCCAGAATGCATATAAATGCCAGGCGCCTTGCATAAATTTGAAACTCTGCCATTTTCGTGTGGCAGCGGCTTAACTTTTAATATTTATTGCCGCATGTTGTTGCTGCAAGTTTTTAGTAAAATGCTCAGCTAGTGCTCTGGCATGTATATATACATTTAATATAATAAAATAAAGTAAAATAAAATGCAAAAGCAGAAGAAAACGTGGAAAACTTAGTGTATAAGTTGTCTCAACTAAAGCAGCTTATGACATATTTATTTGTATTTTAATGCTATAGAAAAGCCGACACATGGCATACAAAACATGTTTATGCTAATCCAACTTAGGCGCCAATAGCCAACACACACACCTACACATACGAACAAATAAATACAACACGCATACGCCATGTATGCTGCACATAATAATAATTTAGCTAAAAACCGCAAACTAAGATAAATGAGCAACAAATGAGTAAACAAAGCTAATACAGGCCAGGCCAGGCCACATCAGGCCAGGGCAGGGCAGAGCAGCGCAGAGTAAACTAAACTAAACCAAGTTAAGGCACGTATGACTGCGTTTTAAACAGATTTGCTTAATTGCCAATTAAAAACAAGGCAAGAGGCGTGCAGAAATTTGCAAGCAAAATAAGCAACAAAGGGGAAACGGCTTTTGCCAAATAAGCAACGTAATCAATCACAAGAGCAGCTTAATGCGGCAAGTAGTTTTTTATGTTTCTTCTTCTGCGTTGCCTTAAAGCTTTAATACAACAAAAAACAAATATATGTATGTATACATGTATGTATATATTTGGGTAAAAATAAAGCAACAAGAAAATGAAGTTGACAGCATAAATGAAGCATTGCAAAATATTTGCCAAACATGTGTGTAGGTGTGTGTGTGGGTGCTTGTGTGTGTGCTGTTTAAGAGAAAATTTGCCAACTTGAACTTATGTCAGCGCAAAATCCGACGCGCAGCAAAGCTAAGCCGCTCTGCGGTTGCCAGGGTTAAGGCGAAACACGATACAAGCTGAGCGTATGCCGTGACGGAATCTCACATGATTTTATTGTTTATTTACCAAGAGATTATCCTTTATGTTTAAATTGATGTGTGTATGTGTGCAGGCAGAATAAATGTAAAAATAATAAATAAGCCCAACACACAGCACAGCACAGCATACAGCATAGCATAACATACTCACAGAGCAAAGTGACAAAAAGCAAAAGCAAAAGAAAAATAATAATAAAAAAAAAATACCAAATACAAGCGAAATCAGTAAGAAAATACGTTGGCAAATAAGCAGCATGAAAAAATGCCAATAAGCAACGCAGTAACAACAAACACAACAACAACAACAACAACGAAATCAAAACATCAAAAGTTTCTACCGCCGGCATTTTTACACAAATTTTGCAATGCCTGGCAGCGGCCCGTCTCCTGCCTGCCATACGGGGCCCGACTGCCAGAATGCCAAATGCCGGCAGTGTGTAGTGTGCGGCAAGAAAATCCGTACACCAAAAACAACTTAATACAATTTCTTGTACAACTTTTTTAGCTGCTCCTCGCTGCTGTTGCCATTGTTGTTGTAGCCACGTTGCTGCTCGGCATATTTTTGCGCCAGCTAAGCACGTACAAATCACATTTCTTATTAGACTTTGACTTCGACTGCGTCTATGACTGCGAGCAAGAGGAAGAGCAAGAGCCAGCGTTGAAACACGAGCACGAGTTGCACGAGTTGAGGCTGCCCTGCCCTAGCCCTAGCCTCCCGCGGCATGTCTTTAAAGCGGCGTGGCAAACGTGGCGTATGAGTATTGCTTTTACATTTGCGCTGCTAAGATTTCTTGAGCCTCACTGCTTTGCCTTTTGCCAAGGTTTGTGCTAGATTTTTATTTGCTTGTGTGTCCTTTTTTGTTTTTTTTTTTTTGTCTTTTTCTTTGCGCCAGAGCAATGTTTCTTGCTGTTTCCTTTTTTGTCGGTATTTATTGTGATTTTTTTTTTATTTTATTTTATTTATTTTTTTTTTTCTGTATTTTGTTGGTGGCCATAAATTGACAACAAATCTGCAAAAACATGATAAGACTTAGCCGAGTTGTGCGCGCGGCAGCAAAAACATTCAGGCAATGATAGACGCAAACGAAATTGCTTTTCGATTTATTTTTATTTGTCTGCGCTGCGAGTTATCGTGACAAATTAGTTGTCTATCTTGCCTGTTGTGGCTGTTTGTTGTTGTTGCTCTTGTTGTTGGGTTTGTTGCTGTTTTTTTTAGGTTAAACGCTTGCTAGCGTTTTTAGTATCGATACTGTGCAAAGTGTTTATTTGGCAGTGTGCAGAAATTATGCGATTTTATTGTTATTGTCAATGGTCGGCAGGTTTAAGGGCGGCAGTGGGCGTGGCTTGTTTGCTGGTTTTCCGCTTTGACAGCCAAAACATGTGTTTGGAATTGAGTTAGCTTGTTAGCCGAGCCAAACATACTCGTAGATGCATAGCAGTGTGTTGCGCGTATCAACATCAGGGCCATCAACATCATCGGCGTCATCAGCGACGCTATCATGTGCGTTGTTTATTGCTCTGCAAATAAGGTCTGCGCTGCGCTTGGGCTTGCATTTGGACACGCCAAACAACAGCAGTAACTTGTGTGTTTGTATAGGTGTGTGTGTGTGTGTGTGTGTGTGTTGTTTGTTGTTTGTTATATGTGGCCTCAGTTCGTTGCTTAGAATGCTTAGCGAATGTTTACATGGCACATGCTTCTTGTCTATCATGCGCGCCAACAGCAATTGGATCCGCACTTAAGCTTGTGGAAGTCAAGCAGCATGTTATTTTGTTTTTTTTTTATTTATGCAAATGATATGCAGTTTGAGCCACTTATAGGGGTCTAAGGTAGCTTGCCCGCGTGCAGCACATGAGATACATAGATTGTTTGCTATGTGTTTGCCACTCTAGCCATTGTGATATAAACCTTCAAATGAGTTCCAGATAGCTACAATTTAATAGGGGCTACTTTAATTTGAACGCTTAATTGCAGGCTTAGTTTCGTTGGCTACTTTTACTCCAATAGATGTGGCATGTGCAGTGTGCTGCATGGGCATATATTTTTTTCTTACTGAATTCACAAGTTTCTATTTTCTGAGTAAGGACTGTCAGTACTTTTATATAAATTATGTAAGTTGTATAATATTAAAGTCTTTTATGATATTCTAAATTAATTGCCTTGTATACTTTATTGGCAAGTTCTTTCCAGCACATAAAGACGTCATGGTTGATAAGTTAGCTGCATAACTAGCTTTGAGCTACTATGCTAGAAGAGTCAACTAATCGCTTAAATTCAATTTGACAATGTCTGTATTCATTCTAGATGCTAAGTACATTTATAGTTTTTGGCCCATCTCAAAATTGCTTAAAAAATTAGTTGTTCCGGGCATGCGAGTTATCAGACTTGTTATATCTTAGAACGAGCATAAATTTAAAAGATAATGCCACAAAAGCCGTTTGTATATAATAATAAAATGTAAGCAAAGCCAGTGCTGCACAAAAACTCATACGTCCGGTCAAACATAGACAAAATACATAAATGAAAATGAAATTTTTTGCATGTCAGACGCCATTTTGCAACGGCAAATGTGCAAAAAACTTAAAAAAAGGGCAAAAGAAAAAGCATAAAAGACATATCGCATATAACCACTGTCATGTCAAGAGATTGGTAATGTCCAAGTTCAGCTCCATGAGCTTTTATTTAATTTCTGCAGCCAAACTTAATTTCACCAGAGACACTCACAGGCACAGGCACAGGCACACATACACACACACACAGAGGGAGAGAGAGAGAGAAAGAGATCGAGTTATATACACAACGTGCAATGAATTGTCATGAGTGCACTTCCTGCTTGTCATATCCTGTTTATATAAATTTTGCTGTGCTACAACATCCGCTTAAATAAAGTAAAAAGGAACAGCCAAAGGGACGTTCAAAAATATTTACTCACAAAACTGAAAGCCCCCGCATAAAAACGTTAAAGAAGAAGAAAAAAATGAAACAAAAAAGTCATAGGGTTATACATAGCACGAACAACATAGAGCAGAGTTGCCAGGTCAGCATAAAAAACGGTAAACAACTCACGTCGAATATGATTTGCTGATATGGCGTTGAAAGACGTTAGAAAAAACAAAACGCTGCGATGGGTAATAAATGCTTTAGCCAAATGTTGTTTCTACTTTGCTAGAAAAAAAAAAAAAAAAAATATGGATACAACAACAACAACAGTTGATTTAAACTAACAACAAAAACATAACGTGCAGGATTAAGCCAAATCACGGCAGCGTTGGTCCTTGGCTTGTCTGCTTTACATGCGCACTTTTTCAATTTTGTTTTAGTCTTGCATTTGAGTTTTTTTTATTGCAGCGGATTTTGTCATAAATTGTTACTGAAATAAAATCTTAACTTTTTTCGGCGCGTTCTTCGTTTTTTGCATTAATTTGAGCTGCTTTTTTTGAAATGCAGTTAAGTGAAAAATTTCAAAGCGGAAGCAAGCGAAACTGAAACGACAACAGCCAGAACAGCAACAACAAACAGAAACCATTGCATACTTTTACGGGCAGACACGTCGCTTGGCTTTGACTGTCAACGTTTGCCATGGGCTGCTGTTGTTTGTGTTTTTGTAGCAGTCGCAGCACATTTTGTAGCATAATTTGTTATACACACATACACACACACGAACACGTACACGAATACACGAAAAGAAACTCAACTTCAACTTCAACAACTGCTCACTTGACGTTCACTCAACTTTTCTGTCTAAATCTAGACGACTTTTTGAGCAATTTTTTTTGGTTTTTTTTTTTTGCAAGAACTTTCATTGCCGCGTTGCTTCACTTATAAATTTTAGCCATGCATTTTTTGTTTGAAAGTTTTAACAAAGCAAAAATGGCTAACTAAAACCTTTTCCAATGGCTTGTGGAAATGCTGTGGTGTGAAAAATATTTCCTTTTTGCTTTCGTCATTGTTTTTGTGCAAATAAGCGAAAGTTGTAAAGTAAATAAATTTACTTATTGTAGCAGTTGCAGTCGGCCGCGCATTGTGAGTCTGTGCCAGTTCTTAACTTTGCTTTTAGCTGCACTAAGATTTATTAGTGAATTTTAAGTTTTAACAGAAGTCTAATTTAAGAAAACAAAACTTAGCAGACAGCCTTTAGGATATTGTTAACTGGCAGTGTGCGAGGCATAAGTTTTGGAAAAAAACCGTTATGAGCTGCTATTGGCTATCAGTGTTGGCCTATATAATGCTGGTCAATTAAACGGCAACTTTCATAAAATAAATGAAAAAGGATAAACAAAATAATAACAATTAAAATTGTTGAATTTTTTTATAATTTTTGATAAAGTTGCCAAAACTACTTTCGACCGATTGTTCCTATGGCAGCTATATGTTATAGTAAACCGATATTTATCATATTCAAGAGTATGATTGGATATTACTTTAAACTGTCAAATCCAAAATTTGGTAACGATATCTTAATAAACAAAAAAGTTTTTCTCAGTAAATGTTGTTTTTTGGCCGATTGTTCCTATGACAGCTATATGATATAGTAAACCGATATATATAATATTGAGATATGTAATTGAGCTTTAGCTAAAACTGTTAAATCCAAAATTATAATATATAAATATATCTTGAAAAACAAAAGGATTTTTAATACTAAATGTGGGTTTTCACCCAATCAGTTCTATGGCAGCTATATGTTATAGGTCGAATATCGAAAAAAAAACAAACTTGTTATGCCTATGGATTGGGGGAGTCTTTCTGCAAAATTTGGTGGTTGTAGGTCTTACCGTTTCTGAGATCTGTTTGTTCATACAGACAGACAGACAGACGGACATGGCTATGTCGACTCGCCTTTCGATGCTGATCAAGAATATATATACTTTATGGGGTCTGCGACGCCTCCTTCTTGCCGTTACATACATTTGCACAACTTTATACCCATTTACCATTTTTTGGTACGGGTTATAAAAATTAATTAAAAATTTCATGAAATAATCTTTTTAGAATTTACGAAGAAAAAGAAAGCTACATATAAGAGTTATTAATAAAACTCAAATAACGAACGAAATTCCATTACTTTGTACTCGCTATAAATAATATTTAAATTTAATTTTAATTTATTTATTTAAGCAAGTTTAAAAGCTGAAAATCGAATATAGCCTGATTTGGTTCACTTAAGCATTTCTAATGAGCTACTCGCATAACTCAAAAGCCAATTCCTGCAGATTTTACCTAAGCGAGATTTTAATGCTGCGCTATAGGTTTCCCTGCCGCATTGCTTAAGACAGTAAATTCACTTTCTAAACTAAGTTGAACCAATTTCCGTAAACTCTGCCATTCAAAGAGACTTTGTTGCTGTCTGAAGCAAAGTAATGCTCTACAATGTTTGCCTGTACTTGGTTTGGAAGTGCGCCATCAATTAATTCTTCATTTGTTTGAATGTAATGTTTCTTCTTTTGCTAAAACATGTTTAGAACTTTTTTCATGCGCTCAATTGTGGCTTGAGCGGCTTTTATTTCTGATTGCTTTGCTGCTCTAATGGAATTTTTTTGTTTTGTTTTTATTTGCCGCAATTTACGTAAATCTCTTACACACGCGCCCCTGTCAGCTTTTTGTGCAAATCAAAGACGAATTAATTAATAAACAACAACAACAACAAGAAAAGACGTCCAATACAGATAACCACAACAAAACAAACAAACATAAATTGAGAAACAATAAACTGCTGCCAGGTTTGCTGTGTGATGTGTGTGGGGTGTAAATAATGCGCAGCGAATTGGGTTGAGCTGCGTTGCCTTCTCCTGCCTTGCGTTGTGCTGCGTTGCTTGTGGCTATCAATTACGTGGAATTGTGTTACACAATAAAGTCAAACAGTGTAAAGCGGCAGTAAAAACACTTTTGCTAATGCAAACGAATAAGGCTAATAATAACAACAGCAACGATGAACTTAAACAACAACACACTTAAACATAACAACAACAACACACAAAATACACACACAATCAGGCATCCTGAGCAGTCCAGCAGCCTGAGCAGCCCAAGCAGCTCGAAGCAGCATTTGTGCAATTTCTGTTGCATGCTTTTGTGCACCGAGTATCGATTAACTAAGCGGCTGCTGTCGACGCCAAATGCGCCACTGACACGTTGCTGCAGCGTATTGATTGCCATGCCTGCTACTGAGTGCTGTGCGCTGGCAATTGGTTTTTGCTCTTTGCCAACTATGTCCAACTATTTATTTTTGCCATGCTGCTGTTGTTGTTGCTTGCTGTTGGCATGTCCTTGCTGTAACAGGATAGGCGCAGCGTCATTATTAGCGCTTGTCCTGCGTTGTCTAAACATAGCATAGCGCACCCTTGTTTGCTACAATTATTGCCGCTGCTTTTGTTTTTTTTCTTTTTCTTTCTTTGCATAGTTGGTGTTAAATGTTTTGCCAGCGGGTCGCAGGTTTTCGCACTTTATTGCTGTCTGCGTTGGGGTGCAAAGGACGCTGATGTCTGTGTGGCTGTGTGTTTGTATGTATGCGGCACATTTTTCTATGCGTTAATATTTATTTTATGTAATTTTTATGTGTTGCTACGGTGTTAGAACAATAAAAACCAGCAGACAACGCCAAAAAGTATGCAGTAAAAAATTGCAAATAAAAATATAAGCAGAAATAGCACGAGCATTGTTTGCTTTGTTGCTGCCTGAGTTGCCGCCGGCAATTGTTAAAAAATATATTATGCCCTAACACGCAACAGACACAGCACACAAATGTTAGACACCAACTACAGGCAATGCAGCCAGTCTAGTGTCGGCGTTGGTGGGAGCAGAGGATTTTTCACACCTAGCACATATTTTAATTGACAGCCAAAGCAGAGCGTGGCAAAACACAGCAGCATAAAATGCGTTTTATATGTTTTAATAATATGCTTAGTAAATACAGCAAAGCAAACAGCAAACCGGAGCAGCTTGGGCAGACTTTTGTTTTCACTGTTCAGTTGTACGCAGTACTATAAAAAAGAAAAAAAAAATCATTGCATACCCAACGGCGCGCGCATAAGTACATTAATTATGAATGTAAATTTCTTTTGCTTCAGTAGCTTTGTTGCATATTTAAGCGCTGTGTGTGTGTGTGTGTGTGTGTGCCAGACAGTGTGGGTCGCAGCGGCGTGTCTAAGTCAGTAATCTATGACAGGCAACGTCCGCACGCCACTTAGTCTGGCTCACAGCTGCTAAGGCAAACTGACAATGGTTTGGCACTCAATGCAGCGCATAAGTTTTGCAGGAGTAGGGACTTACCTTTATGCAGAGGCAGCACAAAAAAAAAAATCAAAAACAAACAAAAACAAATATATAGATAAGAAATGCATAAATAAAAAAGCGTAAAAATTATAAAAGGAAAACAACAACAGGACACACTTTGTGGCCAAGTAAGCCAAGTGAGAGTGACGCTGCTGTTGCCTTTCACTGTAGTATTTACACCTGCTTTCTTCCTTTTCAACTGCCACACTCAGCATTGCTTTGTGCGCGCACTCGAGTGTCGCCTCTCCATGCATTGGCGTTTTATGCTTACAATAAAGAAAAAAGAAAAGGATAAGAGACACGTAACTGGAGCGTACAACACAAGCGTAATAATTAAGAATATAAGGGAGATATGTAAAACATATTTCTTTTTTTTTGCCTTTTTTTTTTACTTTAAGTAAAATATGAGAAAGCAGCTTATAACGAATTTTTTCCACTTGTACCTGCTCAAGGTGTCGAATGTGTAATGAATGCAAATAAGCAAAGTTGAAGCGTGCATGGTTTTTGAATGCTGTAGATGTAAGCAGGTTTACTTACTTTGTGCAACTTACGGAGTTATTAGAGTAAGCAAGTATTTGCTATGCAAATTTTAGCATAAATAATACAAAAAATGTAGTTTATTAGATAGAGCCGCAACTTAACTCTGATACTGATAGCAAAACAACAAACAAGAAGATATTCCGACAGTCAAAATTCCGATACTCA
>JBAMBQ010002606.1:0-22786 GCA_037044495.1 Stegana nigrithorax
CCATGTAAAATAGGAACAATTTGGGTATTGCTGGAGTAAACTCAGCTGCACAGCAGCCATCCAACGTTTGCCCGAGCAGCTGCCCACGTGAGTGCCTTGCCTTATAGTTTGTGTGATATTAGGTGTCCTCTAGGCTCCGATGTTTATGTGTGTGTTGAAGTTGCTTACTTAGGAATCATGGCCCATTACTTTTCATCATAAATATCGTATATGCATACATGCTCGTACATGTTTAATTATTTACTTAATGTAACTTATGTTCTTACTTTTTTGTAAATTTTAATTTTAATACATTTAAACTATTATTCAATTATTTTGCAATGTTCTAAGTACAAACTACTCAAAAGTATAAAACCGCAGTGAAATGCATAGTTCAACATTTGTTTCTGTTTCTGATGACGTTGTCATGCTAATTGATTTTCTTTCATTATCCTTTGTGTTTTCTATTTTCTTGCTGCTGCTTCTGGTTTCGAATGTTATTAACATTTTAATATTTGTTTGCTGTTAGACTAATTGATTTATTTACATATAATACATGCAACATATTGCTGAGCTTCTTGTTGTTGGTGCACTCCTCTCTCATGGCTTACACTTACTTAGCTACCCTCGTTCTTAACTGTAATTGGAATTCGAGAACAAAGAACCCTAGGAGTTGCAGTTCCCGCTGGCTCTGCTTACTTACATGGCATCGAATTGATATTTCTTTATTTTTGGTTTACTCTTTTTGCTCTTCCGGCTTCTTGTCGTCCATGTTGACGTTGATGTTGGTGTGGCTTTGGCTTTGGATTTTGTTGTCGTTAATAATTCTTTAAATTTATTTTGCAGACTGTCATTCTCATTGATTTGTGTTGTTGCTGTTGTGGCGGAGGTGTTGTTATTGTTGTTGTTGTGGGCGTGGTTGTGATTGTGGCAGTTGGTACTGATTTACGTCGTCTCCTGCACCTTCATACTCATGGTCACAGTCAGCGTCAGCTGAGCCTTTGGCAGCTTCGTTGCGCCGGCCTACAATTATCAAAGAGACATCGTGAAGAGTGGCAGAATGATCGCGGCAAAGGAGAGCAGGAAGAGGCGTTCGCTTGAACTGCTCAGAGCGCTCGCCTGGCAGAGCAGATCCTCCGGGAATATCTCGAGTATGGGCAGACGGCGGCCTGTTGTGGGATCGTGGCAGGTATTGGCCCGCGCACGCTACGTACAGGAATAGAGAACAAGAGAATGAACAGCAAATGCAAATTAGCGGAGAGTGATTAGTAAACCAGAATAAATTACTCTTAATATTCTTATTTTAAGTATTTTCAAACTTTTGTATAATTGTACAAAGAAAACGTAAAAGCTTACGCGCATATCGCTTGTCGATAAGGGAAGCTTCGCGTGTAAGTGAAACAAAAGCAAATTATATAATTTGAATAATTTGAAAAATAATCAGAGTCGAGTAAAGAATTGCATCGTCATGGGGGAATTTCGTTTGCATGCCTACCTGCACCATGCGCTTCATGTCGTCCTTCTGTATGACCTTGATTTGCGCCGACTCGCGCAGCCAGCGACGCAGCCAGTGGCCGAACCAGACGAGGCCGCACTCGCACTCCAGCGGATTGTGCGCCGTGTTCAGGCCGCCCATAATGCTGCGCGTGCCCACCGTGTCCCAGTAGGTCTTGTTGGGGTAGAAGCTGTCCGCCGCCAGCGCATTGATCTTATTGTGCGATATGTCAATGGAGAGTTGTGGCACATCGCGCAGCGTGTAGAAGATGCCCGGCGGCAGGTCCGAGATGCGCGTGTGCGAGATCTTCACCGTCAGTCGCTGATTCCTGGCTAGAGCGTTGAGAGCATCGGGTGCGATCGTCTGCACGTTGCTGCCGTAGATCTCCAGCATCTGCAGCTTGGTGTTGTTGCCAAGCTTAGCCAAGAACTGTGCGCCCACGTTGGGCTCCACGCAGTGCACTCGCAGCTCCTGCAGACCCGGTATTCGAGCAACTATCTCGCCCAGATGCTGCTGCGAGCTCAAGTGCAGTTTGCGCAGTGAACGCAGCTTGGCGAATGCCAGGTGATTGGCCACCTTCACGTCGAGCAGGTTGAGCTCGGCGAGATGGCGCAGGCTGGTCATGTCGTGCAACGTGATGCGACGCAGCGGGTTGTGTGCCATGTCGAGCACACGCACCGAGTGCGGCAGCTGTTCCACGGCGCAGCTGGCATTCACGAATTTATTATGCGAAATGTTCACATAGCGCAACTGCCTTAGTTCGTTCAGCGGAGAGAGTTCCTGCAGATAGTTCCCGCTCACATCGAGGTACGTGAGCAGCGGCAGATTGAGTGGCGGCAGTATGTAGAGGCCCATGTGGTGCAGGCTCAGCTTGCGCAGACGTGGCGTGTGCAGGAAGACCTCTTTGAGGTTTGTCGTCACCAACGGATTTTGCGAGAGCTCAAGGTTGGTCAGGTTGTTCAGGAAGCTGAAGGTGTTATCTGGCAGCACGGTGATTTTGTTGCGTGCCAAATTGACATCGTAGAGGAACTGCGAGTTGACGAACATGCTCGAGTCGAGGTACTCCAAGGAGTTGGCGGACATTTGTATGCTGCGCAGCGTAAAGCCGACATCCGAGAAGGCAGGCACGGGCCACACAGACAGCTGATTATCCGAGATGTCCAGATATTCCAGGCGCGTGTTCATGAACACCTCGCGTGGCAGAGCGCGCAGACGATTGCTGCCTATGCAAAGTATGCGCAGCTTGCGTAGGTTCGAGAACTGTTCGACCTGCAGCTGGTCCAACTGATTGTGACTGAGGTCGAGCTCCTGCAGGCTGTTGAGACCCTGAAAGCTGCGGCGTCGCAACGTTGTGAGGTTATTGTGCGAGAGATTGAGTATCTCGAGAAATTCCAAGTCGCCAAAAGCATGGTTGCCCAGAGAGTTGATCAAGTTATGCGCCAGATTCAGAAAGCGCAGAGTGTTTGCCAGATTCGCGAAGCTGTCGGATTTGCTGATGTGGTTGTGACTGATGTCCAGATTGTAGATGTACATATAGGAGGTCAGCTCATCCTCGAAGTGTGCAATGCGGTTGTATGTGAGATTCAGTTTGAGTGGCGTAGTCGTGTTTGAAACATAATGAAATATCTTCAAGGACACGCTGCAAAGATTATTGTGCATAAGGTCCAACGCAGCCAGATTGGGTAGAATGGTGAAAGCGCTGTGTGAAATGTTGCTGAGATGATTGTAGGATAGGTCGATATAGCGCAGAAACTCCAGATTATAAAAGGCGTGTTTTTCAATCGACTTCAGCTTATTCGACTGCAAATTAAGCGTTTGTAGATCGCCGAGGTTGTGAAACGTGCGTGGTGCCAGACGTTCCAAGGAATTGTACGACAGCTCAATTTCGACGAGATGACTGTGTATCTCTGGCAGAAAGAGGTCCTTGGGCAGTTGTTTCAGTTGGTTAAAGCCCAGATTAATGTAGCTTAATTCCCGCATATTCGCGAATGATTCATTTGATATGACTTTTAGATTGTTGTTATCCAGGCCGAGCCACATTAGCTGCGAGAGTGGCTGCAGCGCATCCAGGGGATCCAAGGACTCCAAGCTGCGTGCCGGGAACACCGCAAATGAGAGCTCCAAAATCTTCAAGCTACGGGAGACGTTTTCGAATACCATGGGATGATGTATGGTTATGTCATTAAAGCTTAAGCTGATCTCCTGTATCTGATCCAGTCCGCTGAAGGAACCCAGATGCAGATGTGTAATTTTGTTGTTGCGCAGCAAAATCGTCTGCAGATTCGCGCCCCAACCATCCACTGCAAAGACGCCCTCAGGTATGTCCGATATGGAATTGTAACCCATATTGAGATAGGAAAGTTGCGTGTAATTCTTCAGACCCAGTATGGGTATCATTGTGAAATTGTTGCCGCTCAAGCTCAACACGCGTAAATTCTCCGTGTAAGTCGGCAGATTCGTCAACTGGTTAATCTTGTTCGATGTCAGATAAAGGTACTTTAGCTTGTGCAGGCTGCTTATGGCCGCTGGCACCGACGACAAGGCATTCCGTTCGAGGTCCAGGTACTCCAGCGAGTCTGAGATGCCTTCGAAGGCACTCACATGCACACGTTCGATCACATTGAACGCCAGCACGAGGTGCACAATGCCTGTGTCCCGGAATACCGCAGGGGGCAGTGCACCAATGTAGTTCTTCTCCATGTTGAGCGCACGTATGTGCACATCGGAATAGTTGTTCTGAAAGTAATCGGACTCAAGCGTCTCAATGAGGTTCAGGCCCAGATCGAGTTTCTCCAAATGCATGCGCAGCAGACGCTGTTCCTTGGCCGAAGTCACGCTGCGCAGCAAATTGTCACGCAGACTGATGATTCGCAGGTCGTGCAAATGATCGAACAGCTGATGCGGAAAGCTGGCTAGCAAATTGCTGGACAAATCAATCGTGACCAAGGAATGCGGCAAATAATTGGCCGTAACATGATAAATGCGATTATTCGACAGATCCAGCCAGAGCAGCTTCTGCAATTTATTAAACGGTTTGACAGGATACTGATGACTGCCGGTAGGCGTGTGAACCCCATTTAGATTATTGCTCAGATGCGGGCTCAGTGAGTTCATGTGCAAGGCCTTGGCAGCCTCCTCACGCGTCTGCAAGGTCTGTATGGCGGCAGCCATGCTGGATGGACTGCTGCTGCCGCTGCCTCCTCCACTGCCACCGCCACCCTCATGGTGATTGCTCTGCGCAAGGCCCATGCTGGGCGCGACTTCCGTGATATCGTTGCCAGCGAGGTGCAGCGAACGCAGACTGTCGAACTGCGCCTCCCAGTTGCCGTCGAGTGTGGTTATGTGATTCCTGGACAAACGAGACGAAACGAGACGACGTTGTGTTTCAATCAATAAACGATTAATTGCGCAGCATGCGGCAGACACAGTCGGCCAGTCGTATGTAATGAATGAGGTCAGCTGGGCTGGGGGCATGCAACACTTACCTCTGCACGACGAGACGCGTCAGCGTGTGCAGCCTCTGCAGCGCATCAAGTGGTATCTGCTGCATTTGATTACCCGATATGTCCAGCGTCATCAGCGAGTGGGTCATCGTGCTGCAAGTAGGCAAAAGGCCCAGAGGGATGATGGTCTGATTAGCCTACAACGCTTTGACTTTCCGCCTGGCTTAGTGTGTGCAATGTGTAACTGCGCTACCTAGGCCACCTTCACATGTGTGGTCCTCATGGAAACCTGCTTAGTGTTGCAACGCACGCGTGTTTAGTCGCTAAACAGGTGCAATGCGCGCGCCAACATTCCTTCACAAGTCAAATGTAAATATTTGAACTTAATTAACGCAGCCCAGCTACAACTAACTCGCCTCCACACCCACACACCCACACCCACATGTCCTCACAGCCACACAGTCTCATGGGCAATGGGCAAATATTGCGCTCACCTGCGACAACAGCCACACACTCACGCACACACACACACGCACAGAGACAGACCTCAATTATGAAAAACCACCAATATGGCAAACGATTGCGCTGGCTCCAGTCTTCTGCGTCTTTAAGTGCTCGCAATCAAACATCGACCGAGTATTTGCGGTTTCCTTTGCGCCGCCTGCTGTTTTCTTGCGGTTCGATTGCGTATAAGCAGAGTTGAGGCGGGAGGGAAACTTTGGGTTAGGCACAGGGACTGCCTTAGGCTAATGACTGCTAGGTGAGAGTGTTAAGAGTTTGATGATGTCGAGTTGCTGTAAGAATGCTTCTAATTAATTAAGAAACTCGCATGGAAGCAGTCGAGTCGCTGAGCAGCGGCAGGAGTTGGCGGCAAGCAATAAAGGGAACATAAGTAATGACGAGGCATATTAAGGGAAACCAAAAGTTACTTAACTGTAAGCAAAAAACAATAAACCAAGCAAAAAAAGAATAGAAGCAAAAGGGCAAAATAAGTCGGACAAGCAAAATAAAAAGCTTTGCAAAGGGCTGAGCTCTTAATTAAACTGCGAAAACTTCGATGAATAAAGGCAAATTGTGCAGATGAGTGCACGGCAGACAGCTCAGGCTACAAATAAGGACCGAGGGGAGAGGCAGAGCATGCCAATGCCATGCAGTTTAAGTCTAAGCCTTGAACCAAGTAAACATCAGCGACTCGTATTAGTCAGGATGCCCTTGCCTCACAGCTAAAAGCGCACAAATGCTATTCAGTCACATTAACGCAGGCTGCCATTACATGGCACACATCTTGGGAGGGCCGCAGTACTGACTTGGCAATGCTGCTTGGTTAGCTGCACTCGCGGCCTGCTGCTGCATGTGTGCAGCGGGTGCGGGCTCACTTGCGCGTATGGAAAGCGCAGCCGGCACTTCTAGCGCTAAATGACACATCGAGTGCAACCCTGAGCTGGCTGCCACATCAGCGGCAGATTGCTTCTATTAATATTGACATGGCAATCGATTGACCTGAAAATCGCAAATGCCGCAACTAGAAATTCATCTCTGCCGCTTCACATGCGCAGCACTCGCGATGTTTACCATCATGTGCGGAAAACTTATTAAACGTGCCATTTAACTTCTGCAGTGCTGCTCTGCCATTTGTGCGCTCGTTAAAAAAGTCAAATAAAAAATGAAATTCGCGCATGTGTATATTTTTTATTATTTATTCAAAAGGCATAAATGCGGTTGACTTCCTGAGCGTGTGCGAGCAGGCAGGCAGCGGTCTGTGTGGCTGCAGGTGTGTTGGTGTGTGTGTGGGAGTGTTTTTGTAACCAAGAATCAAATGCATGTGGGGCAGAAACATAAAACATGGCATGCATATATGCAACTATGAAAATGCAAACTTCAATTGCTGCCATATGCATTGTTGCTGCTGCTCTTGCTGTTGTTCTTGTTGTTGTCGTTGTATTATTTACACTTAAACAAATAGCTTTGCAAAAGTAGTTTTTGCCAAGCCCCCCTGGCCCCCGTGGCCACACCTGCAGCAGCCAATGCAGCCTGGTGCCTGCCACGAATTTGCGTTTCCCGCATACGGTTTCCATATGCTGGCTGCACCGTCCCGTGCACGCTTTGCACGCTTCCGCTCGTTCTACTGTACTTGCCATGTAGCATACTTCGACTGCGGAACTACTTTTTGTGCGTTGGCTTTTTTGCTTTGCTTTGTCGGCTTTGTTTTTTCTTGTGTTGCACAGTGTAATGTCGTTGCTATTTTTTTACTTTCTTTTTTCTGCTTTTCAATGTTCCTTTTTTATATTTAATTTTACGCCCTTTTTACAACTTCCACCTTTATGCGCCGAAAAATATGTGTTATAAAAATTTTTCGCTTCGTTTGTTTTTTTGTTTTTTTTTTGCTGCTTACCTTTGCCAAACAGTGCAGTGCAAAAAGTGCTCACCGAGTTGCATGGCAAGTACTTCAAAATTTGAAAAGTAGAAAAGCAAGGAAAATAAAAAAACAACAAAAAGGATAAAAAAGAAAATAGAAAATGTACATGCACTCGCATGAAAAAACCAACATACACGTCATCATACACTTTGATGGTGATGTGTCATCTGCTGGCGCAAGGCTGCTTTGCCTGACTGACAGCTTTCGCCTCGTTGGCAGTCTGCTGCCTGTCTGTCTGTCTGTCAGCCTGTTAGCCTGTCTGCCTTAAAGTCTGTCTGACGCACCAGCTACGCGCTCGAGTGTCATTACTTTTTGTGTACCGCTGACACCGACGCCGACACCAACGGCGAGACCGAGACCGAGACCGAGTTTCGGCACTTTGGGGTCTTTTTCGTGGTTGTCGAGTATGTGTGTGTGTGTCGGTGTGCCGGTGTGTCGGAGTGTGTGTGTTTTTTGGGTTATTTAGTTCAAGGACTGTTGCTTCACTCAACCCCCACCAGTCCACACTATGCGCAGCGCCTGTCTGTCTGTCTCTGGGTCGGTCAGATGTTGTCCTTTACTTTTTTGTTTTTGTTGTTCGTTCGGCCTAAAAGTAAACACTTAGGTTCCGTCTGCTTGCTGCATTAAAGTGCGTGACAACATTAAATTCTGCAGTTCCTAGCAGGAGTGTTTGCATTATCGGCGTCATGAGACATGTGCGCATCAGCTGTCCTTTGTGTAAGCTGCCGCACACGGGAAGACTTTGTGAGCCAACAATGATGTTGAGTGGCTTGTTCGGTCATTGCTGAGCTACACGCTTGGCAAAATCTCTTCTTAGAGAGCCAGAGCCGCATTAGCTCTATTGCTTTAAGTGATTGCCCGCCGACAGCGCGCATCCTTCAGCCAAGTTAAAGCGTCGGCAGTGCATTATTTAATGGCCACCAATGAGCGAACAACTGCAGTCGGCTGCACTCTGGCAAATTACCTTCCTCAAGCGAACCGTCACAGACGACTGCAGCTGCACATTATCAATAGCATAAACAACGTACTTAACGGCAGCAGGCACGGCACTCATCAGCTCCATCAGCAGCAGCAGCAGCATCGTCATCGTACAGTAAACACTTCCGCAGCAGGCAGCGTCCGGCAGAGTTTGATTTTGTTGTTTGTGCCACAGTCGGTCTGTGCGGCCGCCATGCCGAGTGCCAGAGCCGTCTGTGTGTCTGTTGTGCCTCTCTCTGCTACAACTATTCAACCGCGCAGTTGGCAGTTGGCAGTTGGCAGTCAGCAGTTTCACATTGTGGCCTGGCCATTGTCTGCGTCCCGTGTGTGCCACGCACAATGCCCTAATAGCCGACGCCCAGAAAACAATCAAACACACATGAGTACGAGTTTGAGTTTGAGTTCGAGTGCAACAATGTGCAAACTGAAGCGTAACTTAATTTTCCGTTCAACATTTTACAACAAAAGCACTTTCATCACTGCACACTCCAGCAGCAGCAGCAGCAGCACTCCGGCAGCAAACTTGCCGACACTTTGCTCCCAATACACACACATGTGCGCAGCCGAATAGTTCACACGCGTCACTGGCAGACACCCCATCCACGCCGGATGCAGGCCAACTCGACTCAGATCAGTGCAAGCGGGAAACTTTTCATTTCGGTTGTTGCATCAAATTTGCATGTGATAAAACTTTATCTAGCAAATAATTGAAAAATCATCTACGCCAAATATCGTTTGATTGTAATCTTTGAAAAATGACTGCTGCTCTGCTCACACAAAAGGACAACAGCATGGCTAACGAAATCCAATGCAATAAATCAAAACATCCTTAGAAAATATTTTACAACAAGCAAACATCCACTCTCACACACACACACACACACAGGAACTCAGGCATACACAATGCTGTGGCATGGCACTGATCGGCACTCTGCTGTCTGCAGTCCATTCAGTGGCTGCTGCCCAATGCGCAAACTTTTCACAAAATAATTTCCTTTCTTCTTGAACTTATTGATTTTCTTGACCAAAATGCGAAAAGGAATGCTGCTGCAGGGTCAAGCCATTGTGAGGTAGCGGCGGCCGACTAGCCACATACAATGAGATAAATAACTTCCAAGCTGGTGTTGGCTCAGCGAGTTGGCAGCTTTCGGTATGTGCTACACTGTGCGATATTCTGCATAGCAGATGAAATATAAATGCCACACACTGACTGACATATAATCTAAATTATATGAGCTAAGACGAGTTTATTATATTGTGAACATGAAAGTATTAGAGAAACCAAATCAAATTGGACATAATGTGATTTTCAAAAGTTACAATGTCGTTGGTCTGTTATATTTTGCTAATCTGCTTTTGCTTGACTTGACTTTGGCTGCCCAATGTAATCGCATTTGGCAGAACTGCCAGAGCATTTATCTTTGACTGTCACAATAGTGGATTTTAATTGGAAAATGGTCTTTTAGAAGAAGAGCATAGTTTTAATGAGTAAATGTGTCAAAAACACTTTTACATATCGCTCATTCATTAGTCAAATGTCATAAGTCGGAAAACAGGGTTTTTTTCAGAAAGCGCGTTTAAAGTATTTCAATTTATTCGGAGGTGGCAGAAAACATAACGGCGACGAGCTGAAATAAGATATTAATATGAAACTTTGCGCAATATGAAGCAATATGATATAACGCATAATTCTGCTTCGTTAACTCAAAATTCGAGTTATTGGACTTATGACAGTCTTTTAGTAAATAAGCGATAGTTATGTAGACAGCACGCATTGCGAATAGTTTTAGTGCATATGCCTGAGTACATTCGCCCTCCTAGATGCGCAGTTCGTATGCTCAGGAATAAGTGAAATTTGAAACTGTGGACTGCTTTATATATTAAGCATGTAACAGCTGATTTTGAAAACTTTGTGTGAATCAGTAATTCACTGAATAAACGGGGGAAATTAGCAGAAGAAGCCGAAAGCTTGGAAGTAATCAAACAACCATCAGGTGCCGCAGCTTTGGTGCGCTGAGTTTTCGCGCAGTGTACTGCTATCGCGCTTGCTTCACTTAGCATCGAAAACCTATTAATATTAACGAGTATAAAGCGCTGCTGATATATTGGCTGCTCGTGGATCTTTGGGTCAGCCACTTGCTTAACACTTTGGCATCCACAGGAGGCTTTGGTGGCCGCATCTCAAGGCAATTTTCCTTTGTGTACTGCTCAGTTTCAGCTGAGCAATTGTGTTAGGTTAGGAGGCAATTATTACTTACCTGAAGCTACGCTCGGATATGTCCTGCAATTCGTTGTCGGTTAGTTTGAGCGTTTTCAGTCGGAGTCCTTGGAAGGTTTCATCGTCGACACTTTGCAAATGTGTGTTTGACATCTCAATGTAGCGCACCGAGCTGTGTATGAATTCTGTAAAGCAAAAGCAGAGAAGAAGCAGAAGCAAAAGGAAAACTTAATTTCGGCATTTAATTGAGTTCAGTCGCTTGTACGACACCAGCTCACATGGACGCCCAAATGCCATTACAATTAATTTCTATGCGCCCCTTTCATTTTATTTCGGCTCAGTACACAATTTTTGGGCCACAAAGAAAACATTCCTATTGGCAAAGTTTAGGCTTCGGCCTCCGCTACAGCTTCAGCTTCAGCCTCAGCTCAGCATCGACGGCGACCGAGAGAATGCTCACCAATCACTTTGATGGGCTCCCTTGTATGTACTACACTACGCTTTATAAGTGTATGCCCGTGATGAAGCAAAACAAATTGATTTTCAAGTTTTATTGACATTTATTTTTTTGTTGCTGTGGCACAAACTATTAGAGTCCTATGCGAGTCCTAAGCACAATTACTTGCCCAGCGCTGTGGAAATGTGTTCCGTTTTATTGTTTCAAAGGCGGCTGCTGCCATCGCCAATGATTGCTTTTGTCTCGCTGCGGTTCGGTTCGATGAATGTGGGGCTCGTTGCGTGAAATTGTGCCAAATGGGTCACCCCACATCAGCGCGCCATTCAAAGGACAATAGCCCGCGGTGATGAAGACCACGGGCTTTTGATTTTTCTCTTTGGCCAATTGACATTTTGCTTTATAGTTACATTTTTTCTGTTTTCTATTTTCTTCAAGCTGCTGCTGCTGCTGCGGCGACAGCGACAATGGTCACGATACAATCAGAAGACTGTAGTTAAGTGCGCAATTTCGTGCCGCTTAGCCGCAATTATCTAAGTGTAAGACGGACAGACGGACAATCACACAGCACATATGCAAACTTCGTGCAGAGCGATTGTGCCAATTAGGTCGAAGATCTAAAACCCAAGCACAGCATCGGCGCCGGCAGCAATGCAAAGCACCTTGGATGGTGCGACTGTGCGTGCGTGCGTGCAGCGCAACAAAGCCGGGCACGTGAGTGTACATTTTTGGTGGCAAACATAATGACACGGCAGTTTGCCGCTGCCAAGACAGCACAACTATTTGGCTAAACGCAGGACAGCATGCAACGGCAACAACAACCACAAGAGCGGCAAAGGCAAGAGTTACGGTGACGGTGACGTTAGCGGGAATGGTAATGGGAATGGGGATGCCGACTCCCAGGAGGAACATCAACACGACAATTAAATTACGATTCGTTGAGCATGTGTTAATTAATGGCGACAACAAGGTCCTTAGGACATTAGGACACCGCTAACGTTGGCGCTGTCGCTGCCGTTGACGATGACGATGACTATGCGCATGACGCTGACATTTGTGAGTGTGTGTGTGTAGATTTGTGGACCATATGTTTTTAGTGTGATTATCTGTGCTCCAAAGGGATTTCGAGGCGACCGAGTCACGCTGCCTGTGCAACGGCTGTCTGCGCCAATTACTGTGTCCTGGCCTGCGACAGCTGGGCTGCCTTGCCTTCCTTCCTGCCTTTCTGCCTGCCTTTCTGCCTTCCGTGCAGCCAACTATGAGACACACACGGTATATAGGCAGACCTCAGTAGTGTTGTTTTTTTTCTGCTCTGGTTCGGCTGCCGCCATTTTAGTTGTTTAGTTCGGCACGTCTTTTGGTCTTTTCCCAGCTGTCGCATAGAATATGCAATTCAATATAATTATTTATTTGCTGTAGCAGAAAATCTTAAATTGACGGCAACATGGAATGCCACTTTACGTTTTCAATTATTGGCAATTTGGCATTTTGTCGTGGCTGCTGCTGCTGTGTCCTTTAATTGTCAGCTTGGCAGCTCGCCGTGAGTACTTTTAGTTGACACTGGCAATTAGCGTGATTTAGCGCAAGTGCCGTCAACATGTTGCCAATAAGTCAATTAAGCCTGCTAGCAGTGCAGAGTTAACAGCATATATGACGCTAACATCGCGCTGTTAGCATGCTGTTACCGACAGCAGCCATGTTGGCTAACAGCTTGAAGCATGTTATCCTAGATCAGACATAATTTATATGCAATGTGTGTTGCGTGTGTTTATAAGCAAATAACACGCAATACCTTTGACCTTTGCGCATAATTTGGCAACGGTATAATATACAACATTAAATTTGAAGCCAATATGCATAAATAAATAGTTGTAAATATTATTTCACATATGCATGGTACATGGACGATGCCCGTATACTCACTCGCATGGGCAGACTAACAGCAAAATTATATTAATACAATATTAATCATACGCACTGTTTACACGCGCACACAAAGCACACACGCTCGCACACACACACAGTCCGGCCAGGCTTAAGCGTGAGTGTGCGTGCAGGTGAGGTGAGGTCGGTCGGTCGTGTATTTGAATTTATGAGTCCTAGTTATGGCTGTTGTAGTCAAACTTGTAGTCCTGCCCGTCGTTGTGTCGTTCTGCGCTGCGTTGTGTGCTGCTTATTGTTTTGCTTCTGTTCGAGTGGTCAACAATAGCAACAACACATGCTGCTGCATAAATAAATATTTTCATAGACTCAGCATGCACAGACACTGACTGCCAAGGCAATGCCCGCACACATATTCCATATGTGCCGACTCACGGCCGTTCAGTTGGTTATTGCTGCTGCTGCTTCTGCTCCTCCCGGTCGTTCTGCTGTTGGTTTTTATAGCCTTAAGTCAATTTTCTGACAAATGCTGAGCATATTTATTTATTTACTCGACAACTGCGAGCTGCCTGTCAGACTCGCTGTGCCGACTGCTTAAATTGTCTGTCCGTCTGCTGTCGCTTTATTTGACTGACTATCTGCCAGCCACTGTTGCTTGCTTTTAGTTATTGTCTACTATTTTTTTTGTTTGCTTTTTTGTTTTTTTCTTTGCCTGCGATTGCGCCAATCTTGTTTTCTTTTTTGTATACTTTTTTTTTCTTGGTTTTGTTGTGGCTGCCTATTGTTTTTGCTTTATTTTTAAGTGTGTTTATACAAGTTGGCAGTGGCAGCGGCAGAGGCAGAGGCAGCGGCAGAGGCAAAACAAAAGCTCGCGCGCAACAACTGAAATTCATACAAAAGTGTTGATGAAGATTACTACAGCTGTAAAGTTATTGTTTTTGGCTGCGAGTAAGCCGTGCCGCCGACCGTGAGCCTGAGCGTGTAGGCCGTGTAGGCAAAGGACTTACGTGTGCCGGCACATACATAGGATGGCTTACAAGTGAGCAGCTTTGTTTGTCGAACACTCGGCTTGAGTTGTGCTGGCTCTGCCTTGCCGTGCCTCGCCTTGCCGTGCCTTGCCTTGCCGTGGCATAGACAATTGTTATAGTGACCAAATGCATGGCTTTGGGTATAGATTACTTGGCGCAGTAATTGCTTTGCGCAAACAAGCCAAACCTAACCGAAAATGAAAACGAGCCAACATGCGTCACACGCACATGCACACGAACACGCACTTCTGCATGCAAGCGTATAAGTGTGTGTGCTCTGCGTAGGTTATGGACTGCTTCAGGCAGAACCGTGTCTTTAAATTCGTGGCTGCCGTGCGTGTGCCGCATTGTTATTAAATTTCTAGCAAATTTTTACGTATTCGCTTTAGTTTATGCCACAGAAACGTTTATGGCAATAAAATATTATAAAAAGAAATTTAAGTTGAAGAATTTAACAAGCCGCAAATGTAACGGAGCATACATGTGAGCATAAAGTTTGGCAAGAAGTAAAATGGACTCAATGTAAATATGTCTAAAATGAAATGAATTTTCTATGAATTTAATTTAGCAGCAAACGTAAATATTTGCCAAAGTAGCTGAAGCAGCAGCAGCAACAGCAGCAGCAGCAGCAAGAACAGCAGCAGCAACAGCAGTTGGTACTTTTTATCTACTACCGACATTTTGAGCAGGCAAAAGAAAACAAGAAAAAAGAGCTGAAAAAAAGAGAGAAATTTCAAAAAGAAAAAAGAAAACCCGCAAATGAGCAAATGTAGCATGCAGACAATTCTTCTGGTGGCTGTTGTTGCTGTGGCTGTGGCTCTTTGCCATTTAGGCAACGCATAGTTTTCTGTAAGCATTTGCAAAGCAAAGCAATGCAAAGCAAAGCCAAGTCACTTACAAATGCATATGCAAGTCAAGAAATCAAAGACCAAGGCACAGCAGATGCACAGGAGACGCGCAGGAGACGCACATAAGTATGTGTATATATGATTGTATGTATGTATGTGTGAATATATATGCTATATATCACATATATATGTCCTGCTATGGCAGCCAAAGCGTTGCTGTACAATTGTGTTGACTGCTTGCCTTGCCTTTCTATTATTTTATATGAAGTAAGTGGGCCAGCGCGCCACCCACATAACTGCTTCTCGGTTTGTCGCTCTTGGGGTTTTTTCTTTTTTTTTTTGCTGTTCGTATTTTCTTTTATACCCTGTACTAAAAAATGGTAATTTATTTATTAAAATTGTGCATAGTATGTAACAGGCAGAAAGAGGCGTGGCAGACCCCATAAAGAATATATATTCTTGATCAGCATCGAAAGACGATTCAATCTAGCTGTGTCCGTCTGTCTGTCTGTTCGTCTATCCGTATGAACGCACGTATCTCGAAAACAGATCTACAATCACCAAAACGAAGACTCACCTAATCTATGGGCATAAGAAGTTTATTTTGTTTTTTCAATATTCAGCCAATAATTGCCATAGGAACGATCAGCCGAAAAATTACTTTTCCTGAGAAAAACCCTGTTTGTTTCTTGAGATATCGTTACATAATCAAAAGAAAATAGTAAAAGAACAGAAACATTGTATTGAATTTTGGATTGGGTACAGGGTATCCATAGTTGGGTGCGCCCTGTCTAGTTTTTAGTTTCATTTGATTTTTATTTTTTTTTGTCGTTTTTGGTTTTTGTCTAGCAAACATTTGTAATACTATGCAAGCATTGCACATAAATTTAAATTTTCCATTTTTTGGCAATGTGTTTCATTCGCAATTTGTATGTCCTTTTTACGGCGTCCGTTGGTGGCCAAGGCATGCGACGTCAGTTGTCGTCGTCGGCAAAAGTTTTCTGCTAAAATTGCTAATTGTTGAAAATTTTCTGCAGCACATTTATTCATCTCGTTCTGATTCGGATTTGCGAGGGTGTACATGGCAGCGTCGCTGGACAATGCCAGTAGCTGCCATTTGCTCGCCTATCCGCCTGCCCTGCTCAACTCCCGGTTGCTGCTGCTGCTGCTGCCGGTTGTTCGTGTGTCCATATGAAATCAGCATTTGCTTGGCTGCTGCTTCTTCGAATTGTGCTACAATTGTTTTCAGCAATTTTAATTGCCATATAAATTTTCAGCATCAGAAATTAAAAAGAAAAATTGTGCTCTGCTGTGTTGTGTAGTGTAACATTGTGCCTGCGGCTGCTGCTGCTGCTGCTCAAAAAGTGAGTGGGGTGCAATAAATTCAGCAAAAACAGACATGCAAATGGCAGCAGATAAGCCACATTCTGCACTCAATCTCTTAAAGAATTGTGTCCGCATTTAGAATAAAATTCTTGCAAATAACTGCCTGCCCAGGAATGCAGCAGCGAGCGCCGGGCAGCAGCAGCGGCAGGAGCCGCAGGACATTGCCTGAAAAATATTGCATTCTTGCAGCAAATACCTGCTGATACCTGCACGCATAAACATGTCCTGGCGTATGCTGCCAGGAGCCTGACACTCACTGCATGCACCAGCCAGTCATACAGTTGTTGTCAGTCGGTTAGACACCACAACGCAAAATTCTAATTCCACAGCACAGCACTAATTCCGGCTTCGATTATACTGAGCTGAGTTGTCCGGAGTTCGCTTGGCACGCCCGCAGACAAAGCAGCTTGTAACGAGCCTGCATAAGGACTTCATCAATTGAAGCAGACGCCTGCAGAACACACGCACACATGAGCTCGCTGCTGAGCGTTACACTTACTCAATCAGCTTGGGGCGCCCAATGGCGCCTATGCCGAATAATATTCTGTCAAAACAAACACGAATCAAGTGACAGTTGGCCCAGCAGTGCGAGGGCAGCGGAGTGGGATGGCAGAGGTGGGGAATGGATGGAGAAGAGCATAAACAAATACTATAAAATGAATTTGCCTCCTGTTGTGCCTTGCCGCTTCTCGGCTTAGTTGCCATTTACGTATGCTACAGGTGCAGGAACAGGCGCAGGAGCAGGCGCACGAGCATAAGAATAAGGCAACATCTGACTTTGAAGGATTTGCCAACTTATTGTATTTGTCTGCAACTTGTGAGGGAGAATTGTTGTTGCCTTTGTTCATGTCGATGTCGACGCTGTCGTCGTTGTTGTCGTTTTTGCTGTGTTTTTGTTGTTGTTGTTGCTGTTGCTGTCGTTGACGACGTTGTTGTGCTTGTGGTAGCCGCTTTTGTCGTTGCCATTGTTATTGTTGCTTATTGTTGTTGTTGTTTTTGTTTTTAGATGCTTTTGCTGTGGCTGCCTTTATTGTTCTTGTGTGAAATTATATGTTTTCACGTGGGTTGGACTTTTGTTTTGATTTGTTTTTGAGCAACATGATTTTCCATTACAATTTTCGCAATGTTTGCCTACGAAAATTTATTTTCATTGCTTATATTGTTACGGCTTTTTATATTCTCTATTGACAGCAAATGTTATTTTATTCTCTTTTTCTTTCTTTCTTTCTTTCTGTTTTGCTTCCTTTTTATCAAATAATTACATTTAATCCTACACTGTGTGCAGTGCAGCAGGAGCCACAGCACAATTGAGTAATAGCAGCCGAGTTTTCAGGATTTTTGTTTAGTCTGAGTAGCTTTTAATTAAATTATATAAGGAGAGCATTTGAAGTTATTCTGATTTCATGTTTTTATGCATAGATGCGTGTTTCGTTTATGCCTTTTACTAATGGACTCAATGCCTGAATGCGAAAAGTCCTTAATTGTTTGCATTTAGCAATTGTTTGCAATGCAATTCCTGAGTGCTGCACTCATTTAATTTTTGCTAAAATTGACAAACACAAAATGTAAACTGTTGCAAATGCTTTGTTAAATTAACTAGTCCAGCCTTGTTTCACTTTGTTGACCAAGTTGACTTTGCAACTCACTTGGCAAGCATTTGACTTTTAGGCCCAAGTCAACGCAAATAAAATGCGGGGCCGATCAGTTGACCACCATAAGCAATTTATTTATTTCCTTTTGACGCTTGAGTCACTGTTATAAACGAAGGTATGAAGGCTGTTCTTTTGTTGTTTTTTTATTTTTTTATATTTAATGAAGTTGATACTCAGTTGTTGAAAGCACTCAAGGGACATGGTGCCTGCAGGCTGTCGATAACAATTTCAAACCATCAACAGCTGTCAGGTTAACAGACTTCAAAACAAAAAAACAGAAAACAAAATTCAAAAAAAAAAAAAAAACAAAAAAGAAGAAACGTTTGTATTCGACGTATTCTATTACAAACCAAACCAATTGCCGATTTCTGTTGGCCAACTCAAAGCATGTCGAAACAGCCAAGTAAGCCAAATGAGGGGCACTCGAGGCTAGTAATACCCTACAGTGATAATGTTGTGTTATTTCAATATGACAGAGAGCAGAAACTATTTAACGATTTTTTTACCAATGGCAGTCCTTTTTTTTCGTCAGGTAAGATGCGTTTGATGACACCGTGTATTACCCATTTTTATTGTTAACCTCTGCCAGCTGAAGGACAAAATCATTACTTCATGCTGAAAGAGCTTCTATCATTTCTGATTCACACATGGCATTTTCGAAATCTCTTGCAGCTCAAATGGGCACTTCTGTCACTCCTTTCCAGTGTTCAAATACCCTTCCGTTGCTGTGGTGGCTTGAGAAAGTCGAAAATAAACTCATTTTTCTAAAGTTGCAATCTGCAGATCAGCTCAGTAAGCAGAGAAGCAGTGAAGCAGATTTCTCTTAATGATTTTAGAAATAACAATAGTCTTCTACAATTGCTTTTTGCAAATAAAATACAATAAAGTTATTTCAAATGACATTTGCATTTGACATAAATTCAACAATACGCATACGCCATGTTGTACAATTATTTTCAATTAGCTGAGACATAAGCCCCATACAAAGTAAAAAATGTATTAAACTAAACAAAAAAAAGAAAACAAAAAAAAAAACAAAGCGAAAACAAATCCAAACCGAGTAATGCATGAAATGTAATTTAACGCTTAAGTACGTTGAAAGCCGTTCATGTGCGGAGCGGGAGTGGTGAGGAACATGTTCTAAACAAAGTAAATAGTCGCCTGCTCGAAGTAGGGCGTGAAAATTAAAGAGGCCACTTAACAGCATTCTGACCACTGCAGCCGCGAGTGCGACAATGAACAACAAGTACAGCTACAACAATAACAACAACAACAACAACTAAAACAACTGCCACAACACCAAATACGGCAGCTACTGCAAATGTGGCAAATGCAATATTTAAATAGCGCAGCACTCATGCAAGCGCCAGCGTCATGCTGACTGCGAACAGTGCTGCGCAAAGTATGCAGCACACATAAACAAAAATGTACACACATAAATTAAAGCTTAGAAACGCAACACAACGAAACGAAGCGAATACAACAAATACAACAAACACGACGAGCACATAACACACACAACGTGCATGGCAATGGAGAAGTGTAGAAATGTAGAAATGTGCAAAAACAAAACACTGCAGAACAAAATGAAACAGCGCAGCGTAGCAGCAGCAACAACGAAAAAAAAAATAAAAAATAATAATGAATAAAAAAGAAACCCAAAGAATAAAACGAAACGAAACGAAACGAAACGGAACTGACTAAAAACTTTCGGA
Source organism: Stegana nigrithorax (assembly GCA_037044495.1). Taxonomy (NCBI): domain Eukaryota; kingdom Metazoa; phylum Arthropoda; class Insecta; order Diptera; family Drosophilidae; genus Stegana; species Stegana nigrithorax. The sequence continues at coordinate 19,494 of JBAMBQ010002606.1, forward strand.
AAATATAAACATTAAGCAACAAAACGTTTGCTTTGTGCTATCGCATGGCAAGCGAGCAAAGCAGTGCTGGGCCGGGCAGTGTTGCACAATGCCGACGGTAGGGGTGAATGGCATGAGCACAGGCGAGCGAACGGCAGCTCTGCTGTGGGGCCAGCGCCGTACGACAGTCGTACGCTGCTCGACTGGACGTGCAGGGCATGGAGCTGCTGCCAACGGCTGCAACTGTGTAGCTTTGGATATGCGCAGCGAAAATAATAACAATAAAAATGGTGCCCATTTAAACTTCCGGCGGTGATTATGAAACTCTGTTGATGGCGATGATTATGACAACGGCATTGGCTCACCGCCGTTTCTCTCTACGCTCCTCTGCACTGCCCTGATCTGCTCTGCTCTACTCTGCTCGACTCGACTCGACTCTACTCTGCCATGTGCTGATGGTAATGATAATGATGATGTCGACGATGATTGTGCCGGCCCTGGCGTTGTTGCTGCAGACGAGTTGCTGCTGCTGCTCTTGTTGTTGTTGTTTTGTGCGCGTGTAATACATGCAGCGCAATCAGCATAAATATTTGCTTAGCCTTCTGCTGATTGGGTTGGCGGGTTGCGCGCGCGGCAAGCATATTTCGCATATAAATGCATATTTTGCATATTTCTTTTTCGCTTTTCTGGTTTGGGCTGCTTTAATTCGGCGTCATATACAAAAACAGCGCGATGAAATTTTTCTTCGGCAATACAAATAAATAAATCAGTGTTTACCCGTAACTCGGCTACGTTGCTGTGCATCGTACCTAAAACCACATAATGGGCATTAAGCAGAACTCCGTGCCATTCATTATTGGAAAGAAGAATCAGGGGGGAGTGGCTGGAGGAGGAGGAGTAGTAGCAGGGGGAGGAAAAATTAGCGTGAAACGTAGCAAAGTTTTGTGGTCCGCTGCGCAGTGCGCTGCGACAAATTTCTTGCTTTTCAGCTGCATAAAAGAAATGAAACTCGCAAAAGAATAACAGATACGGCACAACTGCTGGAGCAACTTTATTTTTACAACTAATTGGCAAACTTAAATGTAAGATTTAATTTAGTTGCGAGGGGCGTGGTGGGTGGTGTGTGATGGGCGGTGTGTGGTGGGTGCAGGGAGTTGGGCGCGGCAAAAGATATTGTTGCTGAAGATTGCGACAAGAGCAACAACAAAAAACAAAAAGGACGACGTACGACGCCAGCAACGCCAGCATGAAGAACGGAAGTGAGCGAACAACAAAGCCGGAAGTTGGCCCCAGGCAAAAGGACAATTGTATTTGTTGTGACGTTTAGATGCTTTTGCTCGTTAAAAAATAACAACCAACCACAGCAACAACAACAACAACCACAATGGAAACGGCAACGCCAACGACAACAATTCAATAACAAGGAGAAGAAGAAGAAGCCGAAGCAGAATTGGCAGCAGCAGAACACAATAACAATCAAACAGTGAAAAGGCAAGTCGGTTACTTTATTATTTCTGCGAGCGCTCTCACACACACTGCAACGCAATTTAATTAATTTTGGCCTGGCACGGACTAAGGCTTGTGCGTGATTGTCGTTTTTTTTCTTCGCTTTTTATTTTTGCTTCTTGTTTCTTTTTTTTTTGTATTTCTGTTACGCTGGAAATTTTTCTAATTTCCATTAAGTCGAAAGGCTTAATTATGCCACAGACCAAATATTTGCTTCAAACTAAGGTGAAGTGCTGATTTTTAACGCCACTCAAATTGCGCTCCACTTCATTTTAATTTTACCCCTTTTTTTCATATGATGCTTCTTCTTCTTCTCGATGCGCTGAGATTTATTATAAGCCCAAGTGCCTGCTGCCTGACTTCACGCTGCTAGCCACAAGTGTGGGCTACAGGCAGAAGGTTGACGTTTTTGTAAACAGACAAAACGAAAAAAGAAAATAAAACAGCAGCAGCTGCCACGATTTTCATTTATTAACTGCCTCAGCATTAAAATGAAAATAATAGCAAAGAAGAAAATAAAAACAAACAAAAAGCAAGCAAAAAAAAAATAAAATATAAATGAAAGAACAAGAGCAAAAATAAATGCTTCCAAACCGTGCCAAGGAGCAAAGAAAAAATCAAGAAAAGTGAATTGAAAAATGGTCAAATTGACCCTTTGCCCGAGTGTACTTCAAAATATGAGACAGCCGAGAGTGCGCTTCAGTGCAAGAACAGCAAAGCATAAATATAAAAAGAAGAAAATCGAAATAAAGGAAAGAACTAAATGAATAAACGCGAAAACTAAAACAAAGTAAGGAAAAAGGGCTGCCACGCAGCTTACGGAACCGAACGAAACGGAACGGCGCGGAACGAAACGAAAGACGTTTAATTAATTGTGCGCCATGAAACGGCAAATACAAATAAAATGTAAGCAACAGTGCGAGAGTCACCGTCCCCGTCGTCGTCGCAGTCGCTGTCGCTGTCGCCGTCGCCGTCGCAGTCAAAGTGGAAGATGAGACGTGATAAGTTCAGTTGAATATTTTCTTGAAGAAAGTATGCGTGCTTTTTTTATTTTTGTTACTTCTGTTGTTGTTGTTGTCTCACTGCACGCCTGCTTGAGTTGTTTTCAATTTTTTTCTTTGTTCCCATAGTAATAAATGAAAGCGCAAATACAATTTGCTGATTTTTTATGGCATTCTTATTCAGTTGTTATCATTCTATGTATATTTTGATATAAGCAAATGCTTGTTGCTGAAAATTAATAATTAAATTAAATAAGCTCGAAATGTTATGTCGTGTGGTGTAATTTACATGGCTGCTGACAGATGTTTCTGACCACAGCCGATGTAATTTTCTAAAATTTAATAATTTGTTAAAATTTCCATGAAACGCTGTTAACATTCAAATGATCCCAAATTCTGGCCCACGCAGGTTTGAATCCTATTCAACTAAAAATCGTGTCTAGAGGCACGTTCGTCGTTAACCTGTTAATGGGATGCTGCTGACAATTATTTAAGTTCTTAATTATTCGTCTACTGTGAAGTGTAACTGTTTGCTGTTAATGCTAATGCAAATGCTTGGATGCGCCATTTAAATAAAACATTATGTTGCCAACGACGTAGCTAAGCCGTTTTTTCAAATGCACCCTAGAAATGTGCTCAGCTGGCCTAAAAACAAATGAAATCATTTCCATCACTTGACAGACAACTTCTTCTTTAAATAACTAAATCGCTACCTAAAGGAGTATGAAAAGTGTGAACGGCTTCTATTGCCCGCCTTTGCCAAGTCACACACAGAGTTCCCATTCTCAGTCTCATTGCCGTGTAGCA
>JBAMBQ010002607.1:0-55285 GCA_037044495.1 Stegana nigrithorax
TACAGGGTCCGGCACTCGAAGTGTAACCAACTTCAGACCGCTCGCACAGCTGACGCACGGGCATCAGCTGTCTAAAAATTTGCTGAATGACAGTTCGGAGTATTGTTTACAAGTGTACAAAAGCATTTTGCCAAAAGTGAACGCGAAAAAAAAAAATCAGTGATGGATTTCAAACGTAACAGCGTGATTGCTTTATATTTAGCTGGAAAATCACAACCAGCGATTGTTCGTGAGCTCAAACACCTCAAAGTGAATAAAGTTTTCGTTTACCGCACTATAACTCGTTACAATAATACTGGTAGCATCGCAAAACGTCATGGAGGTGGTCGTCAAAAGACTGCGACGTCCCGTGAGATGGTTCAAAAAGTGAAGAAGCGACTTGAGCGAAATCCCCGACGAAGTGCCAATCAAATGGCAAAAGAACTGAAAGTATCCGACCGTAGCATCCGCCGCATACTGAAAAATGATCTCAAGGTCAAGCCTTACAAGATCCAAAAGGCACATGATCTCACACCGAAGCAGCAACAAGTTAGACTTGAGAGAGCAAAGGAGTTGCTTCGCTTGGCCGAAAGCGGTCAATTTCCGAATATTGTGTTTTCTGACGAGAAAATTTGTCCAATTGAGCAATTCGTAAACTCTCAAAACGATAGGGTTTACTTAAGCAACCGTTCATACGAGAATTTAAGTCATCGATTGGCCACTAGGAGGCAGCACCCACCACAGATAATGGTTTGGGCCGCTGTAACCGCAGATGGGCGCTCTCCAATCGTTTTCATCGAGCCTGGCGTCAAGGTAAATGCAAAATATTATCGAGAAAGTATTCTGGAGGTTGCTTTGAAGCCGTGGGCAGACAAACATTTCGGTGGCAGACCATGGACGTTTCAACAGGACTCGGCACCGTCTCACAAAGCTCGAGTGAACCAAGAATGGCTGAAAAACAACGTTTCGAACTTCATAACGTCCACACAATGGCTCTCAAATTCACCAGACGCGAATCCAATGGATTATTCTCTTTGGGCCATTTTGGAGAGCAAGGTTCGAACTAAAAGATACATCAGTCTCGAGGCGCTAAAGAAAGCCATCGTCCGCGAGTGGGCCAAAATACCTGCAAGTCACATTCGGGCAGCTTGCGATTCGTTTTTGGACCGTCTCAAGGCCATAGTCAAGGAAAAAGGTGGTCATATCGAGCAAAAGTAAATTGATTCTGAATTTTGTATTATTTTTACACATTTTGTACTTTGAATTGAATAAAAGTAATTTTCCAAACTAAATTTATGGGCTTTCCAATTGGTAACACTTCGAGTGCCGGACCCTGTAATTTAATAATAAAAAAATTTTCGATGTGGGTCCGTTTTTTCCACGCTCGCTTGTACAGTACTGCACTGCTTCTAAGCCTTTGGGGCGTCATAAGATCGTCTAAGGAAGCATGTTTTGCTGTGTGGAACTTCCCCTCTAAAACAACATTAAAAGTAGTAAGCAAAGATAAAACAATACATGTCGCAAGTATTCAGGTCTATATTCGTAATGGAAAAAATTTTTATGTCGCAAGTATCGAGGTGTGCATGTATCGAGTATGTGGAAGAATCTAGTTTTTACTGTATATGAAATGTGATACATTCATAATCATGTAAAATGTATTGGGTCACAAAATTAAAAATGTTACTTGGCGGCTATCAGCTAGCAAATCCCAATCTGCTTTTCCATTACAATGAAGTGACTGGGTTTTTTGCCTACAATAAATATGTACATAATTAAACAATGGAGAGCCGCAATCAATTTGCGGCATGCGTTCAAATCTTGCGGGGAATTTGAAAATATTGAAAATGCATGTCTTTACTTACATTTAAATTAAATTGAATATTTTATTTTTGTCTCGCTCTATATGTATATTATTTATATAAAACAGCTATTGAACACATCAACCCAAGTGTGTGCTTTGCCACACACAAACTTTTTTTATTAATCCATTTATTTTTACAAGCTTAGATAGCACAGTAATAGTACTTTGAATAAATCTTATAGTATTTACAAATTCACTTAATGCTAAGACAATTTATTGATTCATTGCAAAATAGTACAAAAGGGACCACATTCAATTTACATTTAATACTAGTAATGCCCGCTCCCTTCGTACGCGTTTCTTTTTCTGTTTTGGATCACCCAGCTTTTTAGCTCTCCCGATATCCTGGGGACCGGATACTGGTTAGATGAGGTGTCAACTACTGGGTAATTGATGATCTAGGCACTACTAGGGATGTGTTGATAGACAATAGTATTCAATGCTTTGCTTTTTATACCCTGTACCAAAAAATGGTAAAGGGTATATTAAAGTTGTGCATATATATGTAACGGTCAGAAGGAGGCGTGGCAGACCCCATAAAGTATATATATTCCTGATCAGCATCGAAAGGCGAGTCGATCTAGTCATGTCCGTCCGTATGAACAAACGGATCTCGGAAACAGTAAGACCTACAACCACCAAATTTTCCACAAATACTCTCCCGATCCATAGGCATAACAAGTTTATTTTTTTTTTTCGATATTCGACCTATAACATATAGCTGCCATAGGAACGGTCGGATGAAAACCCACATTTAGTATCAAAAATCCTTTTGTTTTTCAAGATATCCTGACCAAATTTTGGATTTTATAGTTTTAGTTAATGTCCATATACATATCTTAATAATTTATATATCGGTTTACTATATCATATAGCTGTCATAGGAACGATTCGCCGAAAAACAACATTTACTGAGAAAAACTTTTTTGTTTATTAATATATCGATAAGAAATTTTAGATTTAATGATTTTAAGTAATATCAAATCATATTCCCGAATATTATAAATATCGGTTTACTATAACATATAGCTGCCACAGGAACAATCGGCTGAAAAATGCCTTTTACAAAAAAAAAATCTTTTTTTTTCTTGAGATATCCGTACATAATGAATACAAAATATTGAAGCAACAAAAAAATATATTCAGTTTTGGATTCGGAACAGGGTTTTCTTTAGTCGGTTGCGACCGACTATAGCCCTGCCTTTCTAGTTTTCTTTCAACACTTGCTAATCTATATATATTGCTGCTATGGTGTACTATGTGTGAGAGGTTTCTATGTATGTGTGGGAATTCAAACTCCACGGGCTGTCACCTTACACAAAACTAGAGGGTTCCTCGAAGATTTATCGAATTTCGTATGAAGGAAACGTTCCCTAGGAACATGTTTAGTATCACTGAAAGTGTATAGAATTTCCAAAGGACGAAACCATTCTATCTCAGTCATTCACGCCCCTCGTTATACTTGCTTTTAGTGAAGGACCGTTTTTTTCTTGAAGACTCGTTGCATGAGAATATTGGTCGAGCATATTTTTACTCGATACTAACAAAATAAACAGAGACAACGTCTGTCAGGTCTGCTAATAAGTATACTACGAAATTTCATATAACCTTCAAACAAATATATAATAATATTCATTTAACATAAAACTACTGCTTTTAAGTAATTTTTAACTGTGAGTTCAATCTTTATTTATTCACTTTAATTAAAATATTGAAAACTAGAAAGGCAGGGCTATAGTCGGGCGTAACCGACTATAGAAAACCCTGTACCCAATCCAAAGCTGAATATATTTTTTTGTTGCTTAATTATTTTGTATTCATTATGTAAGGATGTTTCAAGAAAAATAAAATTTTTTGTTCTTTTTACTAAAAGCCATTTTTCGACCGATTGTTCCTATGGCAGCTATATGCTATAGTAAACCGATATTTATAATATTCAAGAATATGATTGGATATTACTTAAAATCATGAAATCTAATATTTGGTAACGATATATTTATGAACAAAAAAGTTTTTCACAGTAAATGTTGTTTTTCGACCGATCGTTCCTATGGCAGCTATATGTTATAGTAAACCGATATTTATCATATTCATGAGTATGATTGGATATTGCCTAAAATTATCAATTCCAAAATTTGGTAACGATATCTTAATAAACAAAAAAGTTTTTCACAGTAAATGTTCTTTTTCGGCCGATCGTTCCTATGGCTGCTATATGTTATAGTAAAGCGATATTTATCATATTCAGAAATGTGATTGAATATTACTTAAAATTATCAAATCTAAAATTTGGTAACGATATCTTAGTAAACAAAAAAGTTTTTCTCAGTAAATGTTGTTTTTCGGCCGATCGTTCCTATGACAGCTATATGATATAGTAAACCGATATATATAATATTGAGATATGTAATTGAACATTAGCTTAAACTGTTAAATCCAAAATTTGGTGAATATATCTTGAAAAACAAAAGGATTTTTATTACTAAATGTGGGTTTTCACCCGATCGTTCCTATGGCAGCTATATGTTATAGGTCGAATATCGAAAAAAAAAATAAACTTGTTATGCCTATGGATTGGGGGAGTCTTCGTGCAAAATTTGGTGGTTGTAGGTCTTACCGTTTCCGAGATCTGTTTGTTCATACAGACAGACGGACAGACGGACATGGCTATATCGACTCGCCTTTCGATGCTGATCAGGAATATATATACTTTATGGGGTCTGCGACGCCTCCTTCTTGCCGTTACATACATTTGCACAACTTTAATATACCCTTTACCATTTTTTGGTACAGGGTATAAACAATAGCTATTTATATTTAACTATTTCTTTGTGAAAGAAATCTTCCACGAGCAATTAACAGTCCATTCAAAAAGTCCATAGGATGACATATAGATGACGTTAATAGAATTTCTTCCATATGATTTTTTTTTAGTACTAACCTTCAAAACAAAGCTGTTAAAATTTCATGATATTCTACTCATAAGTTTGTGAGTTATTGTGCTAAGAGTGACACTACTTTTGTGATTTTCAAAACAATGGATCAAAAACATTTCGGGTTTTAATTTTCCACTGCTTCTTGATGGGAAAAAATACCGTTCAAGCGAAGAAATGGCTTGAAATCAGAAAAAAACAATAAAACTTTGGTTTTCTGACTTCAAACGGGGTCGTAGAGACACCGATGATGTAGAACGCAGTGGACGTCCAAATGAGGCGGTAACACCAGAAACGCTTAAGGAAATCCACAAAATGGTATTGGATGATAGCCGACCGAAGGTGCATGAGCTAGTTGGCATTTCAAAAAGTGCTATACATCGTATATTGATTGAAAATTTGGAGATGAAAAATCTGTATGCAAGATGGGTGCCGCGTTGGCTCACTGTTGACCTAAAAAAATGCTCACCGGTAAGAAATGTCGCTCAAATGAAGAGGTTATCGCTGAATTTGAGGCCTATTTTGAGGCAAAAGATAAATCGTTCTACAAAAGTGATATCGAAAAGTTGGAAAATCGCTATACTTGTTATATGCCCTCGAAGGCAACTATGTATGTTGAATAATAAAATCGAGTTTTGTGAAAATTTTGTTTTTTCCTTACTTATAGTAAGGATTTATTGAATGATCTGTTATGTTATGCCAACATTGCACTCTTTCGAGACATTGGATACACTTTAATGTTACGAAAATCTCAATTTAAAGGTCAAGCGTAAGAAATAGCATGAATTCGCATCTTTCACTTTGGCTGAAATTTTGTGTTTGCATGAATTTTAGCCTTTTTATACCCTGTACCAAAAAATGGTAAAGGGTATATTAAAGTTGTGCAAATGTATGTAACAGGCAGAAGGAGGCGTGGCAGACCCCATAAAGTATATATATTCTTGATCAGCATCGAAAGGCGAGTCGATATAGCCATGTCCGTCTGTCCGTCTGTCTGTCCGTCTGTATGAACAAACGGATCTCGGAAACGGTAAGACGTACAACCACCAAATTTTGCAAGGAGACTCTCCCAATACATAGGCATAACGAGTTTATTTTTTTTTTCGATATTCGATCTATAATATATAGCTGCCATAGGAACGATCGGGTGAAAACCCACATTTAGTAACAAAAACCCATTTGTTTTTCAAGATATCTCCACCAAATTTTGGATTTAACAGTTTTAGCTAATGCCCAATTACATATCTTAATATATTATATATCGGTTTACTATATCATATAGCTGTCATAGGAACGATCGGCCGAAAAACAACATTTACTGCGAAAAACTTTTTTGTTTATTAAGATATCGTTACCAAATTTTGGATTTAAATGTTTTAAGTAATATCCAATCATATTCCCGAATATAATAAATATCGGTTTACTATATCATATAGCTGTCATAGGAACGATATGCCGAAAATGGGTTTTTGACAAAAAAAAAAATTTTTTTCCTGAGATATCCTTACAAAATGAATATAAAATATTAATGCAACAAAAAATATATATTCAGTTTTGGATTGGGTACAGGGTTTTCTATAGTCGGTTACGCCCGACTATAGCCCTGCCTTTCTAGTTTTAACTGTTTTCGTTTTTGTAGTTTCTTACGAATTCGATGCAAGTTCTTTTTCATGTTTTGCTTAAAATGAGTAAATTCGTTAAAAGACGTTATTTTATATGCAAAAGTCTTTTTGCATGGTAGAAAAAACTTCGTTATAGAGAAGTATTCGGGAGCTCGTTTAGAGAAGTTCAAATATATGAAAAACTTTTAAAAATCGCAATCGAAGAAAGATAATGAATACTCAATGATTCTTCCATATGAAATAATTCAAAAGTTGCAGTTATTGAAGTTCACAATAAAATTTATTATTATTATTAAAGGTTGCATGTACAAAGGATACTGTATATGCAAATGGTTTATTTTATACACAATGAGATTGGCTTTTAATGAAGTTGAAATAAATGGTAAATTGAGATATAAAATATATGTATTTCGTTTTGGGCAATTTACCTTATCTGGGTTTATTTTTCGACTTTTTAAAATCAGGAGATTTTATGAGTACTAAATTAAAAAATTGCAGAATTCAAATACTTAGTGAGTTTAGCAATGCGTAGCTCATAATTAGTTTTTGTGTGTACTATCCAGCTTCATTGAACCCTGATCGAAGTCAAGTGTTGCTTGGGCAAACATAAAGCAACTAAAAACAACAATAGCAAAAATAAGTAGGGACGGCGAGAGCCTTTGAAGTGCAAGGACATCATTGACATTGAGCACTCGATTGTAAGGATTTTGCCATATTATACTTTTCGATTCGGCATGTCTGATGTTTCCATTTTCAAGCAAGCTAACTGCCGACGAAAGATCAGTACACAGGCGATTGTTATTGTTCTACCTGTGAAGTCGCCGATACCAAGGCCCAGACCGTTACCGCTGCTGTTGCCGAAAAGTGACAACTGACAAAAGTCAGTTGACAAAAATCTGGCAAAAAGGCGTTGTTAAAAAAACATCGAATAAAAAATCCGACACAATGACGAATATACTTGTTGACACCTCAAGAATAGACAATTCTGCTAATTAACAAAAAGAACTGAAAATTGCTTATTTAAGGAATAAGCACCACGATCCATGTGCGAGTACTTATGAGTGGCAGTTGCAACAGGTTTTGTTATATTTTTCCACTTTTACAGTGTGAATTGTAACACTTTTAGCGAAAAGCGAAAATGTCTTTCTCTCACTGATTTCGTAAATTTCAGAGAATTGACGGCTGAGAATGCCATGACTTGAAGATTTCTAATGCCACAGAAGAATGACTTTGTACCACAATCTGTGGTTGCCGTTTTGCAACTTTGTTCGTCTTTTAAATCAAGTCAATCAGATGATGTCAAAAAAAGTCATCTGTAAATGTTGCTGTCGACACTTTTCCTAAGCCACTTCTTGAATTTCTCAACTAGCAGCACAACCTCGAATCCTTAAAATTTACCAAGCTTAGTACCGCAAATAGTGGAGTTGCCTGCTCATTAATAGATCTGTTATGAATTTTTACGCTTTCAGCGGTGCTCAACTATTAAGTTTTAAACAAGATTTCAATCCATTGAAATTGTTTAAATATTTAAAATGCATGGTAAAATCAATTTGGTTCGCGTAACATTTAGGCGACCAAATGTCTGCACACTACTACGCCCAGGAACGGGCGAGGCACGGTGCATTTCATGGGCAAGCCACATTGATGACCACATTTAATGATCAGTTGCGGCGTCCCTGACTGACAGCTAAAGCGTAGAAATGCATTGTTGCCAGTTTATGCGCGCAAAAGTCAGTTTGTCTAAGGATCACAGGATTCGCTGTTGCAAGCACGGCAAACAAAGCATTTGACGCAATTGTCTGCCGCTGCCGCACGAAATTGGCTCTCTCATCATTATTTATGAGCCACTTTCCATTGAAAGCAAAGCAGAGTGAACTGAGGCAAAGGCAGAGGCAAAGCCAACGTAACGCAATAAAAGGAAAGGTGTCAAAAGGACGAAACGAAACGAAACGAAACCGAAAACGACTAAAATAAAGGTGTCGCCAGATGATGACGACGAAAGGTGAATGAGGACAACGCCGATTCGTTTTATTGTTTTATTGTTTGCTCGAGATGCTGCCACTTTGGTTAACATTTTTTAGTTCACTTGGTCTTGGTGTTGGTCTTGTATATAATGTTCAAACAATCCTTTTGAGATCTTACTCAATAGCGAACTTATTGTGGACAAATTCCGACATTTTTCATTTTAGCGTCGCTGTGTCTGTTCACTATTTCGCCTGCTTATTGTTGGTCGCATAGTTTTTCGAAAAAAAGGACGTGCTTGACTTTTAACGGGAATCAATTTATTTTATGCGAAATAGTCGTGTTGATGGCTGTGTACTCGCCCCTTTCTAACGTTTCGCTTTATATACATACTTGACGCAATTTGTTGTCCTTGTTCGCTTGAGTCTCTTTGCCTGCCAAATATTCAACCCTCCGCCTCTGGGCTGCCGCAGTCGGCAATGGTTGTTAAGGGCCGCAACACTTTATGCTTGTGCGGCTTACAGAAAAGATGAAGAAGGGTGGAAGTAATTTTAATTTATGACATCAATTTAGTTTTTTTGTGGTTTATCGGGTCGGGTTTTGCATAAGCACTACTTTGGACTAGTTATCATAATTTGCTTAATGTCATTCCCTGTGAGAATCTTACATGTTTAGATACACACTTATACCTCGGATTTCGATTCTTAAAGATTCATGTCCGCTTGCTTTGATTGTTTATACAATATGAGTAAACGTTGCTTAAACTGCTTTAAACTATAAGCATCTCTTAAACAGCAATTAAAATTGTGTGTTCAGCTCAATTAAGCGAAAAACATATGTCCCTTCAATGCCTTCTCCACCGCACAAGCATAAGGCCAACTCTGATTTTTGAAAAAGTTGCCATCCATCACCTTAGGCACGTTCCACGTTCACTTTATTATCGGTAAGGCCAATTTTTAATAATAAAAAAAAAAAATAACACCAAAAAAATTTACTTTTTTATCCAGTTTTTATTCTATTTTTAGTGATTGGATCAAATGTAACCACAACAAAGCAAAATGCCACATTCAATGGGATGATCAATCAAATCTCAAATTTTGGCCCGTACGCCACACAAAATGTAATTAAAATGTATGAAATTGTGCAAAAAAAGTAAAAAAAAAAAGAAGAAAGCGTGAGTTGATGCACGCCACCTAGGCAAAGCACTCCGACACAGCCCACAACGTAGAAGGATGTGCAAGTGGTGCACAAAGCAACACAAAGCGACCTTACCTTTGAATGCAACTGCTGCAACTGATCGAACTTGATTTTGTCACAGTTGAAGATGAGCCGACACCATGTCATCATCATTCATGTTCGCATTCATTCATCACACAACGGGACAGCAGCAGGCACTTGAACTACATGGAGTTGTCCGCTGGCCAGAATAGCTGCAGGCATGACAGTGCACGTCTTCAGCATGTTAGGTAAACATAAATTTAACGGTTATTATTAGCACCTTCTACCCATAATTGCACCATAGGAGTCACAGCTGTCAGGCTTAGCTAACTAGCAACTGCAACTTCATTCAAATCTTTTGGCTAATAATGCCAAACCATTTTGTGGCGTGTTGAGTAAGTGTGAAAAGGCTTTGACAAAATTTTCCCATATTTTTTTGCTCGCTCTTTGTTCGCTTCTACGGAGTTCCTGTCCATAGCCGATTGATCTGCTTCTGTTCTGAGGTCTTTGCCTTTGTGTCAATTTGCATTTGACTTTCTTGAATGGCCGAGGTGCTCAAACCACTTATGTTTGCCTCATTTCATGCAAGAAACACGCTCACTCACCAAATTCTTGAACTCAGTCGGACTCCTGGTCTTAGCTGGACCAAATCCGTGCCGTTATCCTTGTCCTTGTTCTTCCCGCTTCCTTTGTCAGTGTGTTTGCTGCTGTGAAGCGTGCTGGTTGTTACAAATTATTTGTGTGCGTCCTCTGTTCCTTTTTTAAGTAGCAGAATCGTTTCAGAGATTTGTGTTTTAAGAAGATTTTTTTGGTGTAAATCTGCCATAATCTGCAAAGCGTGTCACACGGCAAATTGAATAAAGTTACAACATGCCATTACAATAACAACAAAACAAAAAAATTCTATTGTCAGATTGAGAAAAAAATAAACGGCCAAAAAAATTTTACTTTATAAAAATTACTGACTTCAAACTCTGAGCATGATTACTAACCTTACTAGCTAGGATTCTAACGTAAATGACCCACTGATTTTAATCAATGTTTAGGATTCAAATAAAGATATTATTTTTGAATCAAAAAACGGAAGTGCTTCTTCAAAAAGGCAACGAGTTAATTTTAGTCTAAGAAAGTCACCCGTATTAGGCTTGTTCTGAATATCTATGTAAGTCACCTATCGAATGAGATGGAAGGCTATTCGGACAGTGCCTATTGTGAATTTATAGATAATGCAATGCCATTCCATTTTATCTATGAATTAATTTGTATTCTTATTTATCCTTAAACACTTTATTATGCTCATACTCGTATTGCACACTTAGTTACAGTATACAAATTTTAAATTCTATACAAATCTGGATTGAAAATAGCCATAACTCTTAATCTAATTTTGCTTGCGGTTTTAACTTTTTAATTATTTAATATTAGCCTATCATCAATCTTTAAGTATAACTAGAATGACATCATGACAGCTACAGTCGGGAGCACCTGACTATAGAATACCTTATTCCCAATTCTAAATTCAATAAAAATTTTTTTTTTTTGCTTTCCTGTATAAATTATGTAACGATATCTAAAGGAACATAAAAGTTTTTCTTAGAAGTAGTCACATTCCTAAATGTTAAAGTAATCAATTATGTGTTATAATAGCAGCTATGTTAGAGACGATTGCTTGGGAATCTAAGCGAAATTCGTCTAGGAAACTCGGAAATCCCCTTCTCTAGCGAGATCAATTCCTCGGAGTAATCTTTGACAAGATACTAACGAAGACGAAGCAATTCGGAAGTATATAAATACAATCATGGTCTGCAGGAACTTTGCGGGACATAGCTGGGGATGCATCCCCGAAATAGGATCAGCGAAGACGTGCTCCTATTTTCGCTCCACTATCCACTTCTTCAGAAAATCTAACATAAGTCTTAATACTAAAAGAGGGTGGACTACGGAATCGGAAGCACACAACATAAAACATAGTAAACGCTGTTTTTCGGTCGACCGTTCCTATGGCTCCTATATGTTATAGGTTGCATATCGAAAAATCAAAATAAACTCGTTATACTTGGGGAAGTCTTCGCACCAAATTTGAATGGTGTAGGTCAAACCGTTTTCGAGATCCGTTTGTTCATACAAACATACAGACAGACAGACGGACATGGCTAGATCAAGTCGCCTTTCTATGCTGATCAAGATGATATATAATTTGTGGGGCCTGTCACGCCTGTTTCTAGCTGTTACATAGATTTGCACAACTTGAAAATACCGTTTACCAAATTTCGGTACAGGGTATTAAAACGAAGTTATAGGCCAAGCGAAGGCGAATCAATAGTGTATGCATTAAAACGTTGGATCACGTTGATTTCAGCATAATTGCTGTATTCATATTCGAAAAAATCCGAGAGAAATAGTAAAAAGTTCTAAAAATCCAATTATTCAATTTATATTTATATTAACACCAACAACATCAAAGAACTTTTCAAAAAGCTGCCTTAGTTTCTTTTACTGACGCCAATCAAGCCGAGTTTCATAAAACGTTTACAAAGCGATGTCATCACTATAGGTACAAAAAGAATATACTTCTATATACATATATGTAAAATAGCAATAATACGATAAAATGGTGCGTTTGCAAATTGAAAAACGCCGCAGGCTGTGCAGGACATTGCCCATTGAAAGAATGAACGGACAGTCAACAACTGAAACTAAGAATGAGGTGAACTGAATGAGCTGCATTACAAGCGGATTATTAGCTTGAGCGGATTCGGGGTTTATTCAGCTTAGAGAGCCAGGTTAAGTGCATTTAGAAGCGAAATTGAATGTCTGGATTTTCACAATTGTTTTGACTTTGACCAACTTAGGCAACAAAACCGTGAAACCTATAACGAAAAATAAAAACTAATTTAAAAATTCACAAAAAAAAAAAAAGAGTAGAAAAAAAAGAAACCAGAGTGAATAAGGGAGGGCGGGGCCATCAACGCCATTGCGATGAGACGCACATGCCGCACACAAGCGACGAGGCCAAGGGCGATTGGTGGTGAGGAAAAGCATTGCATTTGTGATTTTGTCTTTGCTTATGTTAAATGTTTGAAACCTTAGAGCAACCCTAGGGCTCCGAATTGCTGCTTCTGATGCGTCTGACTGAGTATATGGCAGAGAGCGCGCGCCAAATAACTTCAATTGATCTTTTAACCGTTTTCCACTCTGTGCGAGCATCACGTGTTGAGCCGCAAAAGTGACCAAATGTCCATTGTGCGTACTCGTCTTAGCCAGTTGCGCTGCGTGGCCGCCTGCGCTGCTTTGCGTCGCGCATTGTGTAGCGTTTTTGATTATAAAATCTTTTCCACTAACACATCCATCCATTGTTCAGTTTGTGCTTCGTTGAGGACCACAATGAACGTCGCTGTCGACTTGGAAGCAGGGGATGAGAATGCGCTTCTGTGATAGCCAACCTTTCCGCTCATGCCGTGTGTTTTTTTATTCGCCCTCAGCGGTTCGATGCCGACCAAATGTACGCGGTTTTGTGGCGTTTGTGCCACGGGATAAGTGTTAATCGATATATATCTGTCCAACTTACCACTCTTATTTGTTGTTGTTGTTCTTATTGTTGCTGGCATTGTTATCATTGTTCCCGTTGTTGTTGTGTGGTTGTTGTAATTGTTGTTTGTACTGTTTCAGCGGTTCGTGCTGCTCTTGCTCCTTTTGTATTGTTTTGTATTTTATGTTTATGCTCATGTCGCAGCAAGCGTTTTGTGTTTCTTTTAGCGTATAACGCTGTTCTTGTTCTTATTGTTGTTTTTGTTGTTGTTGTAGCTGTGCCAGAAATGAGCAACCGGCAACAGCGTCTGTCTAGCTGTAGTTGTTAGCGCGTACCAACAATTGCCGCATCGTCCTTCGACAATTTCAACGAACAACTCAAGTGCATTGGCTTGAAAAATCTAATTTGATTTATGTTTTGCGTTAAAATGCGGTTTCCCTCGAATGCGCCCTTAGCGGCCCTTCGCATTTTAGTTTCAGTATTTTATTCGCTGCACAGCTTCTGGTGTCAAACGCCCCACAATGCGCCTTCTTACGCTTTTTGGGTACCGCAGTTTCCTCCGTACTATAAGTGAGGAAGGGAGATGTTCGTTGCTTTAACCAAATTAGAAAAGGTAATTCGCCATGTTAAGAAAATATTTTAATATTGTTATAACATTTTTATTTGAAGCATTCTTACATATATGCGTGCGGTTCTTCACAATCCGTAATTAACTGCTATGCCTAATAGTTCCATACTTTACATTGAATGATTGGAAACACGGTTTTACTAGGTATAAACGACTGCGAAAGATAGGTCTCGGTTCTTAAAAGTTATATCGAACAATACATATGTCTGTTTTGGCCAGTACGTAGCGCAGACGACTTAAAGCCTTACGAACATTTTATTTCTATTTTAGATTTCGTGTGCATTTCGTTATGATAATATTCGAATATTATCAATACATTTCAATAAAGAAGGAAAGCTACATAAATTTTTGTCCCTTCCTACTTGAACTTAAAGAAATTGTAGCACTCTATTTCAAATGCGTAACTCACAAATTTTAAACATTTTGAATATTGGAACTGCAACAGAATAACACTTCCTTAGCAAACCCTTTTAGATTAAAGTCTGGCATGCAGACGATATGCATATTTTGGGTAGATTACTGACAGTTTCGACAATTATTCGCAGAATCGCTGAATCTACCTGGCTTATACATATGTACAATATGGATTAAAACTAATATTGGCGGCCACTTGGCTCATGATTAAGAGTCTCGAATATTTCCATAAGAGCTTAACAAGTCTTGCAGCTGGATGTTTTTGTTTTTGTAAAATAAATTTTTTAAATCTTCAAATTTAACTGGCGCATATAACGTTCAAATGGTTTCTGGTTTGTTTTTTTATTAAACAAATTTTGTTTAATTTATTATATAAACTTTTTTAGAGTACCAAGCCTCACCGTCAAATCTACCCATAGGTTTTTTATGGCTTATGGGTTTTTTGCATATTTCATTGAATGAATGAAAGCGGCCCGATTTTTATGGCAGTATCTATTTTATTACTCTCTTTCTTTTCATTTATGACACTGCAATAATCTATGTAGGTATAATTTTATTGCCAAAGAACGTCGCCAAGACGAATTTGCGGAAAAACCCCATGTTGACTAAGCATGCTTATATGTACATACATATATACGTGCTCAATCACATGCAGATCATTATGCAAATGCATATGGTACTTTCCCATATTGTGCTTCAGCTCGGTCTACGTAAATATGCTGTAAATTATTTACGATCGCACGTTCTTCACACACATTTCGGATTCTTAATCCGTATTTATGAATGAACTCGAGAGCTTCTGCGAGTTCTTCAATGAATGAAAATTCGGTTCCGTTTATAGCAGGTACTCAAACTATACGACTCGCTACGCGCTCAGCCTATTCCAGCCATTAGCGTCGTTAGAACAATGCATCTGCACTTAATCCTAACGATTTTCTTTTGTTCCTAATGACGCAGCGGTAGGCTTAAGTTCCTTTGAAAAATGCCATGTGACACAGTAAATTTGTAACACGTTTCGTGTGCTCTGCATTTCGAGTGATTTTCACTTAGATACTTATTTTTTACTAATAATATTATAGATTTTCTACATTCGTATCATTTTATATGTCCATGAAATATAAAAAAACTATTCACAAGATCTATTAAATTATTCAAGGTTTCGCAATGTAGGTTATTATATTAGAAACAATTTTACTTATTTAAAAATTTAAGTATTTATCATTTAAAAGTATTCTCATTGAAAATGTGGAAGTAATCATACTTCATTTTGATATACTTAGTTTACTATATGTCTATCTTCTGGTTATTGGGGGACCTTTCTGCTGAGCCATAGCAGCTGTTATGGGAGTTGCTTCTAATGTTCTATTTTTATACCCTTTACCAAAAAATGGTAAAGGATATATTAAAATTGTGCAAATGTATGTAACAGGCAGAAGGAGGCGTGGCAGACCCCACAAAGTATATATATTCCAGATCAGCATCGAAAGGCAAGTCGATCTAGCCATGTCCGTTTGTCAGTCTGTCCGTATGAACGCACGAATCTCGGAAACGGTTAGACCTACAACCACCAAATTTGGCACGAGGACTCTCCTAATCCATAGGCATAACGAATATATATATATATATTTTTTTTTTTTGATATTCAACGTATAACACAGCTGCTATAGGAACGAGCGGCCGAAAAACCACTTTTCCTTGTTTTTTAATATATCGTTTCAAAATTTTGGATTTAATAGTTCAACCTAATGTCCAATCACATATCTAAATAATTTGTATATCGGTTTACTATATCATATAGCTGCCATAGGAACGATCGGCCGAAAAACAACATTTACTGAAAAAAACTTTTTTGTTTGTAAAGATATCGTTATCAAATTTTGGATTTCATAATTTTAAGTAACATCCAATCATATTCCTGAATATGATTAATATCGGTTTACTATAACATATAGCTGCCATATCCTTACATAATGAATACAAAATATTAAAGCAACAAAAAATATATTCAGTTTTGGATTAGTTACAGGATATTCTATAATCGGATGCCACCGAATATAGCCCTGCCTTTCTATTTTGATTTTATGTAAGTGAGAGGAAGAGATTCCAAGGCATTGTTAGCCAATGTTAAGATTCTATTTGCTATTTTTAGATTTCAAGTGAATATGTATATATGTATGTATCAAAAGCAATTTTAACCACTATTTTTAAAAATATAATTATAATTACTTTTAACTTATTTGTCTATTTAAATTATTTATTTTCTTTTTTTTAGCAATTAGCGCTTTTTCAAAAATTACATAAAATTCGATTAGATTTGATTTGTACATAAGGGACACACGATAAAGCGCTGCAGGGGAAATTTATATACAGTAGTTATTCAATTGTGTGAACTAATTCAAACACGCCCTGTTCACTGAATTTAATTGTTCACATAACGGAGGTAGCAGTTTTGCAATTTTATATATGCATTTATATGTACTCTTTATATTTTCTATGTGATAAAAATTTAGAGAATCTTGTGTTATTAATAAAAAATTAAATATTTTTAATAAAACAATCATTGAAATTCATAAAGACATGGTTAAGTGGATAATGTAATGGCATACTGAACTTAAAAAAATTCTGTTGATTGCGTTTGTCTTCTGTTTGCACTTAGCTTCATGTGCAGTGCTTATTCTCTACATTTACGAAACACAAGTAAGTCATCACTTGTACAACTCTCTTCAGCCCAAAAATGACTTTATTAAAAGCATCCAAAGCTTCTGAGATGTTTATTGCAATTTTATGCACAAGCATTTCATCCTGGCTTTGTATGTCACCGTTCATTTAAATCTTCAAAATTATCATTATTTTCCAAATTTTCAATATAATCTATTGAGCATTGGTACTCACTATCTAACTGAGATACAAGGTTAAATAATTCCGCTACCGGTGCTTGTGTATCCTTTCTGTATTCGTTTCTCAATATGCTTTAATGTCATCTTGAAGATCATAAGATTCGTCATTTCGTTTTTCCAACACTTTTGCACAATGTTAGAATTTATCTTGTCCCAAGCTAGTGAAAAAGAGCATACTGTCAAAACTAATTAAAGTGAAGTGAATAAAGGGTATTCTATAGTCGGGTGTGCTCGACTATAGCCCTGCTTTTCTAGTTTTAATTTATTTATGTAATTTTAAGAAAAATACAGCGGAAAATTTACTTCGACACGAAATACATGGAATGTCCAAATCGAAGTATGAAAAATTGATTACTTTGGTTGATCAATGTTGAATTTATAGATTTAACATAATTCATTTAGTCAATCTTACATAAATTACAAACAAAATCGTTACATCCACGCAAAAATGAAATATATGCACATATGTATTTACATATGTAAATATGTACATACTTGAATGTCTCCCCGCGAAGCAATGCTCTACGGCAGTACCACGGGGTGCAACTATAGTTATTTATTTTTGTTGAAAAAAATAACATACTTGAATGTACAGGGCGCCAAGAACACGTTCAATATTTGATGCACGAAACAGTAATATGTGAGGAGTCTGAAAATTTCGAAAAATTACTCATATTGTCAAAATAACTACTTTGAGCATTCAAAATTTAATTAGATATTTTTCTAAATTTAACAAATTTGTTGTTCAAATAAGTCCAAAATAAATACCACAATCGGTATAAATTATCAATTTACAAATAGGTTTCTGGATTGAATATTCTTCACTCTAATTTATAAAGTTAATGTTTTTAAATTTGTTATAAGTTGTAAACAATGAATTAGTGTATCCTAAAATTATATCGTTATTCTATGTTGATGGTTATATGAATATGGTGAATATTAAACGCAACATGGCATATTCGTAACAAATACCCAGTTTCTGTTAAATTTTTCTTCTTTTTTTAATATATTTTGTATGCACAAAAAATTTACAATACAATAAATATTCTTCGGTTTCTGCCATCATATTAAACTGACACGCAAAAAGTCCAAAGCCTAACAATGCAGAAACTTAACCCAAGTCGCCCTAACAAGTAAAAAGCCCAGTTTTTTATAACAACAGAGATTCGGATGTGAGAACGAGTATACATTTGTGTGTTTGTGTGTGTGTGTGTGTGTGTGTGTGTGTCTGTACTCGTATATAACCGTACTTATATTTATCTATGCCATGAACTTTAAAATCACAAACGTTTATTATTTGTACAAACCCCCAAAGAATGCAAAAGAGAAAAGAAAGCTAAGCACGCTTGATACACATTTTGAATATTTATACAAAGAACAACAGCTTGGCAAGCCAGCAACCCCCAAAAACGTTGCCCAGTGTTAAATTCAATAATAAATTGCCACGGCAAGCAGAAGGGAACTAACTGCGAACACCCAACGAACAGACCCATCAGTTTGCAGGCCAGAAACGCAAACCAACAAAATAATAATAATAAAAAAAAACTGAAATGATATACAAAGCCAAGCATTCAGCCATCTATCTAACAATCTGAACCATCCGCAAGCCCGTCAAATCAAGGGCGCGCATCTGAGACTGTTACAAAAGTAAAGTTGCTAGCCACAACCACCAAACCACTGAAATGGCACTCGGTCCGCACGTAAGTGGGGGGATCCAAGCCCAGTCGTGCCTTACTGACAACAACTTTTATCAAATTGCGTATAAGGGGGTTTGTCGGTAGGTAAGCGTAAAATTCATAATCATGAATGTTCACTTAAAAACGCTCCCGGCATGAAGTTCCTGCAAAAGTTTCCTCAAACACCCCTTGGGATGAGCGCGCAAAAATATAAAAATACGCCGCGCACAGTTCAACTAACATAACAACAACAAATGCCAACCAAAATACATACATTAAAAATGAAAGTCAAGCGAAGATGCCATTTCAAGAGGCGATTAGATTCGTCGTCCCGTCTGCCGTGCGGGAATTTCCATCTGACATAATACATTATGTACTTGCGTACATGGCGTGTATTGTTAAGCGAACGAAGGGCCCATATACATATATATGTGTGTGTGTGTGTGTGTGTGTGTGTATGTGTGCGAGCCTGTGTGCGTATGTCGGCCATTGTTAAGAATACAACCCTAGAGTGTGCCACAGAGAGAAAGAGAGAGGCAACAGAAACAGAAGCAGCAGCAGCAGCAGCAGAAGCGGACACAGACGCAGACAGACAAATACAGTCTACTCAAATCAGTGAATGAAACGGTTTAAGGGTGTCTTGGCGTATGCCTGCCTGCCTGCCTGCCAGCCTGCCTGCCTGTTCTCCAGGCTGAGTACGTCACCGTGCGTGCGTATTTGTGTGCGTAGGTAGGCCAAATGAGTGGGTAGCATGAAGGTCCTTACGCACTCTCAATCGCATCTCCTTAAATTGTGCGTGGCTTGGCCCAGAGAGCTCAGTTTGAGTTTAGATCTTGAATCGCACGCACCACCAGCGCACCTCTGCGAACGACACTCCCAACGATAGTGATTTTATTTTGCAAAAACGAAACAATTATTAATTCCCTCTTAAATACAAAACAAAAATAAAAACGAAAAATAAAATATGTCGGCTATGAACTTGCATCCACCGCAAACTTACTCCCGACTGTTCCGTCCATGGGATAGCAATCGCAATGCGGCAATGGCGAATGGCCTCCTCGACAAACCAACATCCGCGAATCAACAAATTATTGTAAAACGTGAATGTGAAACTGTGTCAGAGTCGAATATTAAAACCGAGCAGAACAGCTTCAGCGGCAACGACAGCGATCGCGAATGTGCATCGAGCAATAGCAGCAGCAGCAGCAGCAACAGCAGCAGCAACAGCAGCAACAGCAGCCACAGTAGCTGCAAGTCCAGCTATGAGGATGGCCTGAATCATAGTTTTACCGGCACCTCAACCCCCCTGCTGGATATGCAAACTCAACTGCCGGGCAGCACCACCACGTCGCCACAAGCGGCTACGTTCCCCCCTGGCGCCCTCCTCAACGTGCAGTTGCCGCAGCAGCCTTCACCGTCAGCTAGCGGCCAGCAATTGCCGTTTATGCCTCCGGCAAGTGAATTGTACTATGCGGCCGCCGCGGCAGCTGCCGCCAATGGCATTAGCAGTGCACCAACCGCTGCAGCAGCCGCCTTTGGCATGGATCCCTACACATTGGGTCTTATGGAGCAGGAATACGCACGCGTTATGGCCGAGGATGCGCATCTTAAAGCATTGAACTCGCGAAAACAACGTCCAAAGAAGTTCAAGTGTCCGCACTGCGACGTAGCCTTCTCCAACAATGGCCAGCTGAAGGGGCACATTCGAATTCATACCGGTAAGTGTCATACAGATACAGTCAATGTTAGCTGAAGCAACTAACAGTTTATCCTGTCGAACTTAGCTAAACTATTGATTTTCCTTCTTCTTTTATTGTTTAGGCGAGCGTCCTTTTAAATGTGATGTCGAAACCTGTGGCAAGACTTTTACACGGAACGAAGAGCTCACGCGACACAAGCGAATTCATACTGGTCTGCGGCCGTATCCTTGCACCGCTTGCGGCAAGAAATTCGGTCGGCGCGATCATCTTAAGAAGCACATGAAGACCCACATGCCGCAGGAGCGCCAACTCGGGCCAGCCATCTTTGTGCCCATGTATCCATATCTGTACGGTTACTAGGCATTAAGAACTTTCTCACCTCACCTCACCTCACCTCACCTCACATACGTGTACGTCAAGATAGTGGAACAACAGCGCTTGCCCGCTTAAAAACGCATCCAATACAAACTATCTCTCCTTTGTACCTGGCGTATTGAGACGCTCTACAACTACAAAATTACAAACTATTCTACCTCGTTCCATGGGAACCCAAAACAAAAACATAAGAAGCAGCAAAAGATGAACACGATGATGACGTTGACGATGACCTGCAGCCGAGACTCAATATGCAAATATTTAATTATTTCCCTTTTTTATTTTTTATTGCGTATTTACATTTTCACGCGAGACACGCACGAAAACGAAAATGAAAAAGCGTGTCTGACCATCAGTCAACCTGTAAATATTGAAACCCACACATGTGTAAATAATCCTTAAGTGATCCTTTTCTCATACACTAAGCTACAAAATAAGGTTTACATATATGTATAGGATGTTTTACGGATTTTAATAAAAATTTTATATATATACAAACATATTTCTAACGATAATCTTAAGACATAGTTGAGATATATACGAGTATACACAGATACATATGTTTACAAAATAAAGAGAAAATATTAAAAAAGCAACTTATTGTCTAATCTTGAAAACCAATGGCCTTTTGGCTGAAGCTTCTCCATCCACACGAACAAAATGATTAGGTCAAACCATTGATTACGTCCGAGTCTCCTTCAGAAAATTTTTCTCTTCTCTTTTTCTTCAAGATCAGCTTAAATCATTCTTTTTCAAGGAATATATTTGCTGCCTGCTGAGTCTAAAGTGAATATGAACAAAAGTTGGCAAAAATAGTTTATCGTTGAATGTCTACGCAGATATTGTTTTAGCTGATGACATTGGATTCTAAAAAAAACACAAATCTTTAATTTTATGTAAAAGTTTAATTTCAAATTGAGTTTTAAGGTAATTTTTGTATGAACGTGTGTTACCCTTTTAATTTTTGAATATTTGAAAACGCCGGTCAAAAAGAACAGATAAATTTATTGAGTTTTCGAAAAAGTTCGGTAAAAAATTATAGATGGTTCCAAAATGTAATAACCTGATAATAAGTATTATTGACATCTGGCCATACTACAGTTTGTTTTAAAGGTGACATTTGAAGCTTCATTTTGTTAGAAGGTATTATTAAAATCACATTTTTCTGTGAAAAGTTATCTACGTTTAAAAATGAGTGGAAATTGGGAACATTTTTGTCATATGTTGATTTTCTATTATAGAAAGTGTAAGAATTCGTCGCAGGCTGCTGAAAAAATTTATGAAGTTTACGGAGACGATGCTGTAACTAGAAAAACAGCAGCGAAGTGGTTTGCTCCTTTTCGATCTGATAATTTTGAGGTTAAGGATGAAGGGAAATGTTCATTATGATCTTCTAAAACCTGGATAAACGATTGATTCTGATCTCTACTGTCAACAATTAACGAGATTGAAGCGGAATTGATCAACACACAATATGTTGTGTTCCATTATGACAACGCCAGACCACTCACATATTTGATGACGTTTTGCTGCATCCTTCATAAAGCCCGAACCTTGCACCTTCAGATTATCATTTATTTCGATCCCCGCAGAGCTCTCTTAATGAAGTAAATTTGAATTCAGTAAAGGCCTGTAAAACGCACTTAGATCAGTTTTTCGCTCAGAAAACCCAGAAGTGCTACACAGATGGAATAATGGCTTTACCCCAAAAATGCCAAACCTTATCGATCAAAATGGCACCTACAATATTTACTTCAAAAAAGTTAGTTTTAAATATAAGAAACAATTGTTTTTAATAAAAGAATGGAATTGTCGTGAAGAATTTCTCTTTCATACAAGAAATGTTTATGGCGCCCAGAAGAATTGGTAGAAGCCCAGGGTAAGCACAAAAATCAAAGCAAAGCCCGTGCTGTTTTTATACCCTGTACCAAATAGGAACGATCGGCAAACAACAACAAAATTTGCTGACAAAAACGTTCTTGTTTATTCAAATATTGTTACCAAATTATGGATTTTTTTTTTTAAGATGTTACGATCGATATTTAACGCGCCTTAGTACATTCGAAATCGTGAGATACATAAAGACTTAAATACTCCCACAGTTGACGAAGAAATCAAAAGAAGAAGCACTAAATACCAGACAACTATAGAAGTCCACACAAACAACGAAGTAAATATGCTGCCGACTAAAGAACTCATTTAACCAAGAAGATTAAAAAGCAAACGACCAGTCGACCTAATATAAGATACTGAGCGTCATAGGAAATAAATATGACCAATAAAAATAATAAGCTAATTAATAGGTCCTTATTTAAATATATAATTGTACATATGTCATAATTGTTAACCCATACGAGTACTAGATCTAAAACAGTATTAAGTTAAATTTCACAAGACAAAATACTTAAACTTAAAAAAAAGTTATGGATTTAATAATTTTAGGTAATATTCAATTATATACCAGAATATGTTAAATATCGGTTTACTATAACAAATAGCTAACATAGAAATGATCGGCCGAAAAATGAATTTATAATTATCGTTACACAATTAATATAAAGCATTAAAGCAAAAGAAAAACTTATTAAATGTCGGATTGGATACAATGTATTCTATAGTCGGGTGTGCACGACTATAGACCTGCCTTTCCAGGTTTTTTTATTTGCATTTTGCTGTGCGTCCATTGACAATTCACTGATTCTCACTTTGTAGTCAGGAGGCAATATACTGGATTCACTATATGCAGAGATGAAATGAAAATGTTATTTGCGCGTAAGAAAAAAAATAGGAGAAACATTGCTGTTCATAAATATGTATGTATGTTCGAAGCCCCTTATATAAATATATACGAAGAGCTTACCTACAAATTATTTGCTCAAAAAATCTATTATTTGCAATATTTTGAATTTTTCAGTTCTTTTGCAAGGCAATAGTTGACAATGCAGTGAGTTTTACCACATCATGCCGGCACAGGCACAAAGATCAAAGCCAATCGGAAAAACAGCCGACGTTTTGCACTGATCACTCTTTTAAATGCAGTCTTGCCAAAATAGCACGGCAGTTAAAGATGCCAAGTTTAGGGTTAAATGCTAAATCTGTTGTTAAGCAAATGTTCAAGTCATTTATGGCAAACAACGAGGCGAGGATTTTCATTGAAAAACTCAGCATAAAAGGGGCAAAAATGTGTCATGCCAAACAGCTACATTGTGGTGCAGCCGATTTTAGATAAATGATGTACTCTGTGCCCTGCTAAATCTCATTATCGACGCAGCTCGGTTACATTTGAGTCCACATGCACGCGTACACCTCTGCGGGCAATGCGAGTAATCTAATTGTGAATCGTATTTTCTCACAGTCTCGCAACATGAGTTTCGATTGTGCTAACTGCACGTCCCACAGCTATTACTCAGCTGACAGTTGCGTCATTCAAAACGACCGAGTACAATAGTGGGCCTTCTGAGCACCTGAGCACCTCACATAGAGTCCACTGCCAGGCGATGCTGAGCGACACAAAGTCTGGTTCGACAATAGAAAAATCTTCTTATATTTTGTTTTTGTTATTTGGTCAATATCCAACATTGGTGTTTGGTACATTTTCGAAAATAGAACAATTGCACAGGCAAGGCAACGCAATGGCAAAGCAAACTGAAATTCTGACTTATTGGCTTCACTTTTCATCCTTTCTTTGCCGGTGTTAGTTAACATGCGTAACAAAAGGATATTCTCGGTTGATAGGGGCGTGCATGCGAGTATCGCTTCGCTTCTACCTGTAATGGTCAGTGCATGTGAGAATATTTTATTCTCGAATTGCGAACAGTGCGCCATTGGTGCCAGCATCCTGTACTGATTTCTAATAATGAGTCCTTTTCTTGTTGACTTTTGTCACTACTCGATTCACCGCAGGAGTTCGGCAATCGCTTATAACGTCTTTCGATCAGTCGGTTGAAGACCCTTCAACTTCAAAAACACATTTTTCAAAATCTCTCAAATTTTGACGCACTTCGTCATTTGAACATTGCCAGACAGTTTGCCGTCCATATTTCCCTTTGTCACCTAATCACAGCAATTAATTAAAGAAATCTCAACTGTTACTTTAATGTCATCGGCACCATGGACAAGAAATGCGTTTTTCCCTCTTCTACTTTTTATCACTTATAACCAATTGACAAAGCAAAGTAAACTTAAACGTCTTTGTGATTGCCATAGGCAAATAAATCATTTTAACTTTAACACTTTATTTGCATTCAGTTGGACTTGTTGCTCACGTTTGTGTCTTTTATATGAACCTCTCTAAAAATAATAAAAATAAATTCGTTCTTTCAGATTTTGTAGTATTCTCCGTCTTCACTGTTTATTTGGCAATCAACTAAATATAATCTCTTCAGCAGATGAAAGAAAAATAATATTCTTTTTCAATTTGACAGTCGTTGTCGGAACATAACCACAAAGAAAACAGTGCAAAGGTTTTTAAACCACACCATCTAGTAATAAAACCAATTGTATAAATATTGTACAACATAAACATGTATTAGCTGTCGTAAATTAATTATAACGTAATTTATTAAAAATCAAAGTTGTAAGATTAGCCCAATATAATGTATGTTTTTTTTTTTTTTTTTTTCGCATACAACAGCCCCTCCGGGGTCACATAAGGAAATGCTCCGTAAAGTAACAGCACTATTTATTGTACAAACGATGACGTTCCCATAGCTAATAGAATCTGAGGTCCCGTTCGATGATTTTAATGCGACGCTTTCAGAAGCCGGCAAAACCTCTGGACCTGATAATAATATGCTCAATCTAGTAATTACACTCCACTCTGAAATGTTTGCAGCGCTACATATATATGACAATTGCATTCGTAATAGAGTACGAACTCGTAAAATGCAACACATTCAAAGTATTTCAATCAGTTTTTAATTTCTTGGAATTTATTAGATTGGTAAATAAATAAATTTGAAAAACTTCCAAAACCTTCTAATTGTAGAGTAAACTTAATTGAATCATGAAACAAAACTCGAATGATAAATTTTTTGCAGTTTTATTATTTGTAAATAATAAATATCAGGACTTCAATATTGTCTATTAAATGCCTTTAGGTCAATAGACAACTTATTCCCAGGCAACCAGTTATCTGTTGCATCCTTTAGACAAAAGCCAGCAGGACGTCAGCGTTTGCTATTCATTTAGCTCTAATAACCACAAAAAGGCTAAACAAAAGCCACATGGTGGTCCAGAAATTGCAAGAAAGTAATTGCCAGCGAAGTCCGAGCACACTGCACTGCCACACAAGACGGCAACTAGAAGGAAAGAAAGCCAAATATCCCAAGTGAAATTGAAATGTCTTCTATGACGAGAAAAGATCCAAGCCAGAGCACCTAACTGTGCACCGATTTCGCAATCCAGAACAAGGCCTTCAGTGGAAATTGAATGAGCCTCAAATGAATGAAATGAAATTGCAATTGCATTGTGCAAAATAAGCGTGTAGGGACGTTGAAATCGACCTCGAGTTCGTGTCAACCGACTCAAATCGTTTTATAAAATGGAGTATACGAGATTGCATCTAGCCGAGGTGAATCCATGGTAGCTGTGGCTTCTTGCTACCTTTCACAGCGCCAGTCCGCAGTCCAATGCGCAAAGTGCGTCAGAACTTCCATCCCTTTGTAGTGATGTTGTTGCTGTCCTTGTTGCTGCTGCAACCAACCCTCAGGCTCATCCCTTGTTGTACAAACCAAAAAACAAACTAGTCGTGTGTACAGATGTCTGTCCCTCGATCTGTCCATTCGACGTTTCAGTTAAAGTGTCAAGGATCCTTTTAATTGGGAAATTTATTGGCAAGCGTTCCATTCTTCTGACGGCGCAGACAAACTGTCTAGCCCTGCGTGGCCCTCCCGATTTTGTTCGTTGGTCTTTTTATTTTACTTATTCTTTTTTCATTGTACATATATTCTCTTAGTTAGTGAAACGTTGGCTGCCTTTGGTACAAATAATGTTTGCGGTTACGAGAAATGCTCGCTCCGCTTGTGAAATAATAAATATCAATTCGTTTATTACATATTGTCAATAAAAGAAATGCTAACCGTTCTGGAAGAAAGAGAAAATTCTGATATTGTTTTGATTGCAACCTGTGTGGCCTTTTTTTCCCACAGCATCTTTCACTCTTGTATAAACTTCTCGGCATACTTTCTTACACAAAGCATACTAATTTATACAAGTAAATAAAACTACTCAAAAATAATATGCTACAATTTAATAAACAAACTTTGGCAAAGTGAAACAGCGACCTTTGTGCCATGCTTACTAGTAACACAGTCTTTACCTCTGTAAATCTAACAACAAAATTTGAATAATTATTTATTTTAAATCAATTTTAATCAGGGAAGTCGGTAATTGGGCAACCAAATAAATCAAAATTTTAGGTTGAATGTTTATACCCTGTACCAAAAAATGGTAAAGGGAAACGGTAAGACCTACAATCACCAAATTTGGCAAGAAGACTCTGCCAATCCATAGGCATAACGAGTTTTTTTTTTTCGATATTCATATAATATAGCTGCCATAGGAATGATCGGCCGAAAACCCATATTTAGTAAAAAAAACCGCTTTGTTTTTCAAAATATCTTTACCAAATTCTGGATATAATAGTTTTAGCTACTGTCCAATTTTAAATCTCAATATTATATACATATCGGTATATCGGTTTACTATATCATGTAGCTGTCAAAACAACAACATTTACTGAGAAAAACTTTTTTGTTTATTATGATATCGTTACCAAATTAATGATTTGAAATAATATCCAATCATATTCCCGAATATTATAAATATCGGTTTACTATAACATATAGCTGCCATAGGAACGAAGAGTCGAAAAATGGCTTTTACTAAAAAAAAAATTTTTTTCTTGAGATATCCTTACATAATCAATACAAAATATTAAAGCAACAAAAAACTATATTCAGTTTTGGATTGGGAACAGGGTTTTCTATAGTCGGTTACGCCCGACTATAGCCCTGCCTTTCTAGTTTTTTATTATATTAAATGGAAATTGGCATCAAGGCAATTGATTTTATGCAAAGAACAACTCTGGCCACTGATTTAAAGACGTTATGAGGCTTGATACATCGATTGAAACAATACAGTTACAAATGGAATATAGTAATGAGAAATCATAATTGTTAGCAAATCTGGTAGCCTTTTTGCATTGACGAAATTGACTTTAAATCGAAAATTCACTGGACCGATATGAGTCAAGATAGCAGAGCAGATTGTACACTTAATCATTGCAAATTAAATAAACGATGGTATAAAACACGATAAAAGCGTGATGAGTTTTTGAACAATTTTTATACATTTATGACCTAGACGCTCATAAAAATATTTATGATGCCTCTAATGACTTCTTTAGGCTGTCATAATGATGCTGGTCAAGTCATAACAACTCACACAGAGCATGTGTAGGATGCTACCTTAAAAACTATTCGCAACAGTTGTGACCATCAGATTTTGTTTTGTCAGTTGCATGCACACGAAAAAATACGCAACTACAGGTAAACACACTCGCACACCTCCTCGCAATGGCTGCCATGCTAATTGAACCTTTCGCACGTTGCATATCGCTTTGTGGTCTGCCACAAACGCGCTAAAATAACAAATATGCGGTTTTGTGCTTCCCGATGGCTCATCGCTATTTAGGCACATTTTCCGTGTTACCTAATCTCGTGCCGTGCCTTTTCGAAAAAGTGGGTATGTCCCAAAACTGCTAAACGATGTCTTTATCTGCCTAAAGACTCTTAATAAGTCGATTGTCTGTCTCTAATCTCAAGCGCAGATAAAGACGCGCAGACTTTTCACATTCACTCGCATTGTTGTTGTCGGCCGCGCCAGCAGTTTAGCAGCCTAATGAGCGCAGGTCCTTAGCAGATTGTACACTCTTAGATATTTTATCGGTGTGCAACGAAAATTTTCTACATTTTTTCCGGATTTTACATTTATGCTGACGCCATGTTGTTCCGATTTACACAACCATATGCAATATGCTGTGCAGGATGTTTGTCCGCGTATGCGCACATGTTAGACACTAAGCTGGTGACAGATAATACTATGGGTCGTACTTGTTCTTGTTAATGTTGCTGTTATTATTTGTGTTATTTAAGATAAAAGCAATATTCTACATGTGCGAAAAAACAATAAAAATCACACTTTTTCAGAGTTTTTTGCATTTGGGTGCCTACCTGGAAATAACCTATTGAATTTAAATTACCCTATGCGCACATTGTCTGCTCAGTTCAGCATACTCATCGGCTGCTGCTCAATCATTATTGCGCAATAACATTGCGGCTGTGCGCAAGGCAACAAACGCCACCCAAATGGTTGCGATATATATACATAACTGAAGGGCACAAACGGGAACAGTAGGTGGTGTATGGATCGATCATTGTTTACGGAAACGGAAGTGCTGCTGTGGTTAACAATACCAATGGCTGGTCGTCTATCCATAACAGACACTGACCCATTCACATTCATTCATTCATTTGTCGTATCCCATGAAGTTTCCCATCAACATAGCCAAAGCAAACAAATTGTAACTAATGATGACATAATTGGCTCAACATTCATAGAATGTTTCCAAACTGCTCATGATCAACGTCGTGTCTCAGCTCATGCTTGGGTTGGTTACTCTGCCTGGTTGCCTGGCTGCCTGTCTATCTGTTGATGCGTTCGTTGCGTTCGTTTGTTTGACGACGTCTTGCTGACCGAGTTTTCTTTAAATCGTACCATGCTTCCAAATGGGAGTTTCCTTCCGCAATGAAAACAAACAACTAGGTAAATATCCTTTAAAGGAAGTCGTGTCTTTGAGCAGTTTCTTTTTTTTTTTTTTGTTTTCATATTCATTTTTTCTTTTAAGCACAATGAGCCATTACGAACAAAAAGTGAAGGCAAGTCAAAATATAATCGAAAGGTAATTGATTTGTTTGCGAAATGTCTTCTTTCGATCAGTTGCAGCATGACATTTGATTTTTTATCGACGTCTTTTTCCTTTAGTTTTTTGCTTCAACCAACATGTGTGTTCTGGCTGACTGTGGTCCAACTTAATTAGGATTCTATGAAATTTGATGGCTGATACAATTAGAGTGTAATTGTGCGTTTTGAAAGCAGTGTTGTTGTGACACCCTTCAAGGAATATCTTAAGTAATTCATCAACTTTCGCTTCTTGCGGAAGGATATCCCCCGTCGCGTAGCGTGTGCTACTGTTGGCCTATAGAAGTAAACAAAGTATAAAAAGAAACTCTCCGGTGTCAACTTTTTGTGTAGTAAAGAAAAATCCAACTTTTTCAAAGAATAATTAAAATGCAACTGCATAAAAAATATATATATTAAGGCAAGATATACATGTAAATGTATGTGTGTATGTATATAAGCAAGGACATGGTGCCTGATATATACGAATACATACACATATACAGTACTTTTCGCTTATAACGAACCCGCTTACAACAAATACGTTTATAACGAACTTCGGTTATATTGAACCATTTTTTCCGGTCCCTTGAAGTTCGTTATAAGCGAAAAGTACTGCTTCTATGGCAGCACTGTAACACGCAGTGTTTTATTTTTCGTATTTCCTCGATGCCGGGCATTTCTCTAAGTTTAATGTTTATGTGAAGCTAAGCTCAGACCACCTGCCCCTAATCGTGGAGCTAGACATGACCGCCGTGACTTTTCCAACAGTCGAGAGGTTAATCAGCCTTGATTCTAAAATCGCCATCTTCCAACGAAACCTCAACGACTCCATCCATCTTCCGGTCAGGTTATCGATTTCGCCCAGGAACTATTTACTCGTAAAATCCACAGCGCAGTCGCGGAGGCCCGCACAACACATTCCAGACCTCCACGTCCGACTGGCGGCTCAAGAGGACTAACAAACGAACTACGCATCCTCCTCACAAGAAAGCGTAAGATCTTCATGAGCACCCAACATTCACAGGACAAGTTAGAATGGCGCAGGGCCGCTGAACAGCTCAACAAAGCGCTTCAGGTGCAACGCGCCAACTTCTTTGACTATATGTTAGAAAACATATATACCAAAAAAGACGCCTCTTTCTGCCTATGAAAAGCTACCAGAAAAATTAGTCGCCAAGCTGTACGGCATGCCCCAATTCTAAACGCCAACGATAGTTGATGTCGCTCATTCGACGAACAGGCCTCCACTACCACCTATACCACTGCCAACGAGAGCACTTATTTTTTTGGTGATGATATTCAACGCCATAATAAAAGTGCAACACTATATTGTGGTCATGTTCCACAAACCTGGCAAGCTTGACTACGATCCAACATCGTACCTGCCGATCAGTCTCCTGCCTTCGATCTCAAAAGTATGGGAAAGACTGATCGCCGTCCGGATTTGTGATTTTGCTGACACGCGGTACACTCTCCCGGTTCACCAATTTGGGTTCAGAACTGTTCATTACACTATAGAGCAGCTCCACCGGGTGGTAAACCATATTCTAAGCTCTTTCGACTCCAAAAAATACTGCAATGCGATCTTTATCGATGTCCAGCAAGCCTTTGACCGAGTTTGGCATACTGGCCCTTTGGCTAAGATCAAAAAAGCTCTTCCTTCCTGCTCCTGCGTTCCTACCTAGATGGGCTTTTCTTCCCCCCTAAATGTACCTTAACCTGGCCACCATTGACGACTACGTCTGCTTCTTTTCGAGCAAGTACAACTCCTGGCATGCCAGACCTCTGGCCTCTGCCGCTCCTATACGGAGACTCAAGAGACGCCTCTTCTCACAAAACGCAACCCTTCCGTTAATATTAGCATTCTGTAAATATGGTTAACCTTAACATTTCTCATTATTCTGTTTTGCATTAGTAATCACAAACAAAACTGGCGAATTACAAACCAGATACAAGTCGTCTCAAAAGGCAAAATGCACCTTTATTAACATCTAATAAAGATAAAGATAAATAAAAAATAAAATATACTGAACCGATTTTAATAATTTTTTTTTTTTAATTCACATTTGTGATTAACAACTGAGTGGCATTCTTACTTTTTATATTTTTCTTAATTAAATATGATTTTTTTTTAGTATTAAGTTCGTACAAATACAACAAAGCAATCAACATAAAAACAGTCGTACGTTTTTTGCTTATATTTTGTTGTAAGACGACTTTGTTGTCTTGCCGAACGAAAAGCCGAAAGTTTAGCCGAACTATGTTTTGTTTCGTCACTGCTTATAAATACTGTGTATGTTGTTTTTTTTTTTATAGTAAAATATATATAAGCTGTTTTATTCGATTCTTATTAGGATATTTAAAGGAATTACTAATTGGACAAAGAAAATGTGTTCTCTTTTTTTCGCACACTTTTAACGGGTTTGAAAGACGGAGATGGTTACACAAGCTGGCCAGAAAAAAAACGCGAAGCGAAGCGAGCCGGGATTACTAGTTAGAAATAAAGCTAGGTACTTTTAAAAATGGTTCATTATACCCGAAAGTTCGTTATAACCAGGTTCGTTATAAGCGAAATATATGGATTATAATAAATTAGTAGTTTCTGCTGATGGAATTCAATGAAACGTGACTTAGTGGTATTTTATACCCCGGGTCATAACTTAGGGTACTTTTTAAATTGGAAATTTTTTTCGAGTTTGTTATTAAACAATTTAGCAGTAAAACAACTATTTAATTTTCATGTTTTATTTAGATTTACAAAAATTATAAGAAGAATTGTATAATATAAAAATTTCATATTTAAAAAAATATTTATCTATATGTATTAAAAAGTAGTTTCCAAAATTTGTGATTTGAAATGAAAATCAGACTTAAAATACATTTGAATTGCATAGTATATATAAAATAAAATGAGATTCGTATAAAATATAGGTAAAATACATATAAAGGGTTTTAGATTATATAAATACATTGACTACTTGACGCAGTGCTGGCAATCAAAGGCAATTCTAATTTCTCTTTCCAAAATTGGAAATATTGGCTTGGTGACAAAGTGAGTTAGCCACGTGTTGGACGATTCAGTTGACAATGAGTGCAACATAGTGTGTTGTAGTTTTTCTGATTTTGAGTCTGAGACTGATTCGTACTGCGGTTGGTAACACGCGCGAGAATTTCTGTCTTTCCAATTCTTTGAAACTACGACGATTATTTCGAGCATTTACAGATTCATTTGAGGTTTGTTCAGGTTTTGTTCAATTACATCTATGCTTCAATCTAATAAAGCATTATGGCTCTTTGATTCTTTTCCTCACTTGGCGGTTCTAAACGATGACGATCACGATTTTCGCGGCGCTTTGCATACACTAGAATAGTTATATTGAGTAGAACGACTATCGTAGCAATCACAACCAAATAAAAACTGTAGCCTAAATGCGCAAGCCCATTACTGTACCAATGATGTTTGTGGTGTTCCTGCATCAGCACATTGTGAGTCAGATACTGGTAAAACTGCACCAGCCAGGCAACGAAGGCAATAACCTGTGCACCAGCCGATGTTATATTCGAGGCAAGTAACAGAACCATTGTCCCGCCTTTTTTCGCGGCGGATGCTGCTTTCAACACAGCAGACATCGCGGCTACTGCACAAGCTAAGAGTCCGAAACCAGTGCCCAAAGTAGTGAGCAGCCAAAGCCAAAAACTGGTGGCATCGTTCTCCGTGCGTATGAAAGAGTAAACTAAATTGCGAAACGAAGTATTTTAGTATTGCAGCATTTATCTAAAATTCATGTTTCTAACCGTCCACGGGATGACTGCGCACACCAAATCCAAGATTCAAGTCCCTGTTGCCATAAAAGAGGCCCAAATTAACTTCTCCCTTAGCATCGGTGGAATTATCACGTTTTGGGTAGGCGTGCACCCAATGATTTGTGGTCAAACTAACCAGGAGCAAGCCAATAGCAATGCAGCTGCCAAAAAATGTTGAAAATATGAGTGCTCGTGTCCGTATACTCATGGTGGCCGTTTCCAGCGTCGTCTAAAACTAATAATGTGAAAAGGAAAATCATTACACTCATCGGCATTTGATATATTGTGTAGTGTAATAGTGTAAACGACAAATCGCTGCAACCCAAACTTGTTTTAGCGGCAACCGCGGGTCGCACTTGTTGCGCAAATGCAAAATTTCACTTTAATTTTTTGTACAATGTACATGTGTATGCTCTCTTACCTTTTATTCAAATAAAATAACTTCTAAATTATTTTTGTTATAATTAATTTAGATTAAGTACTTTTTGATTCGATTCGCAAAAATTCTAAAAGAAGGTAAATATCATTGTTTGCATCTGTCTTTGTTGTGAGTTAGGCATCGATTGCTGTTATTATTGCACTTATCGTTGTAATGTCCCTTGTTATTTTGTTTAAATTTATGAAAACAAAGAATGCACTGATGTATGTATATAAATAAATAGAAAGCCTTCTTCGAAAATCTTTTGTTTGCTTTTTCTCTTTTTTTCTTATCGTATTGTAAACAATTCATTCACGGTAGGCTTGCCCTACGCCAGCTGTCAAAGCAAGCCTGCAAAGTGTCAAATGTGAATTCAGTCATTAGTTCGCAAAGACGATAGTGCCATCTGTCGTCATAGCTTGAAATGGATCGTTAGAATTATATATTAAATATAACCAGAGAATCTCTATTTTCGCTGATATTACATAATTTCTGTAAATTCGATAACACTATTTATATTATGAGAAGCTAATGAAGTTGTAAGAGATGACACAAAGTGAATATTTGATGTGTTATGAAATTAACTTCAACGAGCCAGAAAAATGGCATGATCATAGATGCTCTGAGCTAAGTTGGCAGCTCTTTCAACGAACACCGGACACGGAGCACAAAGAGGAACAGCCAATACTTGCAGAAAATGGAGAAAACAAAATAAGCACAAGCTCAAGTTATTCATTATTCCATTGAAAACATGGTGTAATAAATAGAGGTAACTCCAAGAATTTACAGGTTTGTGTCGTTCTCAATAGCAACCCGCCAATTGGTATTATTGACGTCATCAGAAAATTGCTCTTGGTTCTGATTTTTAAATTTTATGCAGCGCAACACCAACATACGTGAAAAAATTAAAACTTAAATTTTTTCCAAATGGTTAATAAAGGCACGAGTGACATGTTCAGCATTGGTTTTTGCTTTAAAGAAATTTCTGTTCGATTTTTCAATTGCTCAACACTAATTTCGCCATTTTAAGTGCATTTTAACGTTATGTTCAGCACTGAAATGCGTGATGTCAGCGCTGATTTCCTGTTGACGTCATATCTTAAGAGTGGTCCGATTTCCAGAGGGGAAAAGGCCCAAATCGCGTAACCATATTCTCTGGCGTAACTTTCTATTTATTACACCATGCATTAAAAGTTTCAAATTTCAGAAACCGGCTGGACACATAAATATATTTATTCACAACTATAAAAAATTAAATTGATATGCAAAACTTGATTAATCTCAACTTGTCTGTGTCTCACAAGGTAAATATTCTTTTTGCAATTGAGCGATCTTGCTAATACTTAACCGTATGATAGATATGGCAGCGCATAATACATAATACGGTAACACTAGTTGCGATTTTAAATCTATTTAAGTTTCTTGCCGATAACGGCAATTTCAGCGGCAACAGAGGATGTGAATGTGATCTTGACGAAACCGTTGCGCTTCATTAAATTCTCCTATTTTCACTGATTCAATTCTATGTGAATTCTTAACTCTCAAAATGACTTGTTTTAGTTTAAATTTTAAAAATCTTTAAAATGAACACGTTCTTTTATAGCTGTAATCAACACGATGGTTTGTAAACAATGCTCACATGACGCTGTCAGAGAGAGAAACCCATTGCATCATATTGAAATAGTA
Source organism: Stegana nigrithorax (assembly GCA_037044495.1). Classification (NCBI taxonomy): domain Eukaryota; kingdom Metazoa; phylum Arthropoda; class Insecta; order Diptera; family Drosophilidae; genus Stegana; species Stegana nigrithorax. Next base: position 35,667 of record JBAMBQ010002607.1, read on the forward strand.
GAATATTTGTGATGTGGAAACTCTATTCTTTTTCAACATCATTTAAGCAATAATGAACAACGGAAAATGCTGCCCATCGGCACAAATATTGCACCCAAGTTGTTCCTAAGAGGAATAAGATGCCCTCTGCAGTCTGATTAGGTGAATTTCACAATCTTATCCACTCCCTTCCCTAGCCAACAACGCGCAACAGCCAGTATTTGCCAAAATACAAATACAAAAGACGCTCAAAAATTCGAACCACTTGCTATTCGGGTAGTTCGAATTTGTGAAAAGTTCTCATTTCTGGACATTTTTTATCCATATAAAAAATAAGCGAAAAATGTATTAGTGATTAATCATTATTAAGTTTTATTGTTGAAATCATTCACACGTACGCCTTCATCAAGTTTTTCTAATATTTTAACTTTACTTTCCATAGACAATGTGTTTTATTTTTTTTTGCGTTTATTTGACATTTTTAGTTTTATTTTTACTTTTGGTAAAAAATTTGGATGTCAAAATCAAGCTCTAATGCATGTCAAAAACACGCATACAAAATCACACACCCTATACGTTGTGGTAATTCCTCTTTGGTACATATCCACCAGCACATACTGCATGTAATGGATATTGTATTAGATCATATCCTGGTTTCGTATATTGATGGTATTTAGGCTCCTACATCTTTTTCATTTATTCTATGTTAAAGCAAAATACAAAAAGAAAAAACTTTTGAGCGTTCAGTGCATTCAATATATTAAAATGTTCAGGTTTGATTTTCTGGACAATTCCAATTTCTAAGCGTCTGCTGTATTGACAAAAATTTCTTCTTTAAAAGAACGCATTCAAAAGTGTTACGCTGGTGGCGCTATGATTATGTTGTGACTATGTTGTACCCTTGGATGCGTTCATGAGCCCATGGAAAGCAAGCGGTGGGCGTGATTGGCTACAATGAGAAGAACCGCAACGATTCGCTAATGTAAAATCTCGTATATCCACAAGCGCCCATGGAAAATCGCGCACAATTGAGTTGAATAATTTCGATCTTATGTTTTGCATTTCTTCAACTTCTTGACACATACTAATGAAGGTTGGTATAAACGTAGGTTGGTATAAAGTATAGTATAGTATAAAATAAATAAATTTAAATTGCTCGGCTTGTGTTGAATACTACATATGGAAATTTGATTTTATAAATTTATAGTTATAGTAGCGATAACTTGAAGTTTCATACTAATTCGTTTTTAATTACAATTCTAAAAAATCTTCTACGTATACGTAATACTTCCACACTGCGTAGCTACGACATTCTAATAGACTTAAAACTTTGCCACTGCACGTGTCACACATTAGCGCTGCTTGCTTGTTCATTTGAAAAAAAGGTAGAAAACTAAACGCCAAAAGAAAATAAACAGGTAACACAGAAACTATTGTTATGCATTTATTTTACATTGTTGTTGTTTTCGCTGATGCCTATTGTCAATGTAATAAGTCAATAGCGAAGGTGAACGAGCGTGCATTTGTTTGTGTAATAATTGTTTCCGCGGCTTTCGTCGCAGGTTTCTCCTCAAGTTTTCTTTCATCTGTCACTGCAAGTCGCATGTGTCGCAGATTACGTTATATGCACGTACGAGTTTACTGATTACCTTACAGATGCGAAAGAGCTATATGCAATATGCCAAAAAATCGCTCAAACTAAGCCCATCTCTGCTTCAACTTCAACCAAACTTCGATATAAAAAAAGGCAAATTTAGTTTTTGGTCGATTCCATCATATATGTATTTTATATGAAAATAGATCTTTAGAGAAATATATGCAAATACTTTCTTGGTTAGATTTTATTAATATTCATAAGTTGAAATTATGTAATATTATTCTACAATATCAAGTAGCACATTATAAAAGCTATTCACATTTTTATAACAGCAAACGAAAACAATTTTTATCACCTTCAAATTTGCTTGACTTTGAAATTGAATTTTGGACAAATGAATATTAGTTAAGACTGATAAGAATTTCGATTTAAATGTGTATTTATTTATGAATTTTTTGTTGTTCTGATACTACTGCGGTCAAACACATGCACGCGTTGATGGTGCTTCTAAATTATATAAGCAAACTTTGCGTATAAAGTTAACGAAAAAAGACCTTAACATTCAATGTGGAACATTTAATACAATTGCCCAGTGTGCACTATTTTTAAAATGTATACTACTAATTTTTTTAAGAAAATGTGCTAAGCAGATTAAATTTAAGTGATCACACCCATTTTGTTGTTAGCCCCTCGACCGTTTCGCCTTTATTATTATCATTATCATTAACACCTTCACACGATTCATCTAAAGTTTAGTTTTTCAGGTTGCGTCTAACGTCGTTGACTTGGCAACCTGCTCAAAAGCAAGTGTAAATTTAATAAATAAGATAACAAAACCATCAAAAGAAAAAAATGGGAAAAACAGCGACAAATATTTACCCTAGTACCGCAACTTTGCCACGCACAGTGCAACCGTCTGCAAGCAAACCCAATTGGGCAATTCAACATCGGAAAGGCGCAGCTGTCCATTTGTTTTCGCCGATTTGACACATTTCGAGCCACTGTGGGCTACGCGACTGCTCTAAAGTTTGCTTATAAATGACCGTGTTCGTTTTCACGTTAATCAACAGTATAAATCATCTCGAAACTCGTGATTAAAATTATTCATGCTAAACAAATTCGCACACATATGCGTGCTAAAAGCAAAGATTTATAATATATAAAAATTATTTACACAAACGTTCCACAGGTACGGCACAAAGTGTTTACTACAGCAAGACAGACAAGCCGACTGATAAATTTTGCTTTATTTGTTTATCTATAAACAATATTTCATGACTTATGAATGACTAACAGCTGCTTAATGGCACTTTACTTACAATTACTGTTCACCCAACGAAAAACACTTGTACAACGCCAAGCAGCGTCTTCATCATAACCTGGTGTTGACTTGCACACACGTGACGAGGTCTGTTGTCAGAAAACCGAAACCTCGCCATTTCTACAGCGCCGCGATAACCTTCTTAAACTTGAATTTTACTTAATTTGTTTTTAGCAGCGTTTTTTCGTAAATACTTTTAAAAATAGCTCAATCGTATATTGTTCCTAACTTGGGTATATTTAACTCAAAGCTAACAAAGAAATCGAATGCCGATCAGAAGCGATAAAAAAGCGCTGCATGAACGGAGCCACTCGCAAAACCAGATGTGTTAGCAAACACTCATTTTACATGTATGCAGCGTACTGAAGTGATTGTGTCTGATGTGTGGGAATTAAATTTGCTAATTGTATACACTCGTATGTATTTATGTGTAGAGCATGTTAATGCACGTGTTCAACAGGTGGCTCCGCCAAATGCATTCCGTGCTACAATCGAAGAAATGCCTTATGCCTCAACTGTACAATGTACAGAAAGCGAACTAAGTAAAGTAAAATTCATTGAATGCTGCTTAACCTTTCCACTCCAAAATTAAATGTATGCATTAAAAATGACCTTTTAAATAATTTGTACGCTAAAGTTAAAAATAGAAATGCAAATATGTGCGCAAATGCCAATGAAAAAAGCTCTCAAAACACCAAAACGTGAGATCTAAGAGAAAAGGCATACAACAAATATTTCAACGTTTTAAATGATTTCAATAAAATAATGTAAACAAAGCTTTTTTATATAGATATAGTATAAGTATGTATGTGTTCATACATACGTAGATAAAATAAAAACGGTTGGAAATCCACACTTCGCATGTTGTTGATTATACCAACTGCTGTTGGGAACACACACTTGCACAAATGTACAAATGTGCATACATACCCGCACAAATTATACACTTATACAAACAAACATTGGGCCAACACGTGACCAACAACAACAACGCTTCGCGTACGAAACTGACACGCTGAAATCGCGTGAGAAATTACGTCATTGCGAATAAATTTTTTTGTTGCTTGTTACTGCTGTTGTGGTTGTTTCGGAGTATAACATACATACAAACCATACGACATGTCATGATTATATTTCATGTGTTTGTTACTTTTGTCTCGCTAATTTATTTCTGACTTTTTCAGCGTAAGAAGAATCGCTCGGCACACATGCGTAAATGACAAAATGGAGCGAAAAGGGCGCAGAGCCCTTGTGTTTGATAAGCTTAACTTTTCAGAGCCTTTGGCTCAAAAGCTATTTTAAAACGTTTTGTTAAAGTAAAGCACACTAATTATAAAAGCCGTAGACAGGCAGTGAAAACTAACTGTCTACAACGCTACTTCAACTCAAATACTCTCTCAGAGTGCATTGGACCATCTACAGTATGTTCTCGGTAACCGCAACTAATAATAGGTACTAAGTTATTATATTTAGAACAGTTGAATGTAGATAAGTATACATAATTCAAACTTTCCTAAATAAGTTATCAAGAAATTTATGTTCGTCTGGCCAATCTTTCATTTTAACCGAATGATAGTTTTATGTTCATTAAGTTGCTTACAACAAATGTATCTAAAACAAAAAATCCGTAATGCCAATAAAACAGCCGAAAATCACAATACAAGAAACCGAGGAAGACAATAACACACATATTACAGTAGAATCTCACTAATCCGAAATATTGATTGCAGTCCCAATTCGGATTTTTGAATTTTTCGTTTTACTGGATACTTCTAATATAAGTAATTTTATTGAAGAAAAACATAAGTTTCACTGAAAAATTAAAATTTAATTCTTAAGTTATATATAACTAGATAGGCGGGGCTATAGTCGGGCGTAACCGACTATAGAAAACCCTGTGCCAAATCCAAAACTGAATATATTTTTTTGTTGCTTTAATATTTTGTATTCATGACGCAAGGATATCTCAAAAAAAAAAAATTTTTTTTTTAGTAAAAGTCAATTTTTGGCCGATTGTTCCTATGGCAGCTATATGTTATAGGTCGAATATCGAAAAAAAAAACTTGTTATGCCTATGGATTAGGAGAGTCTTCGTGCCAAATTTGGTGATTGTGGGTCTAACCGTTTCCGAGATCCGTGCGTTCATACGGACAGACAGACGGACATGGCTAAATCGACTCGTCTTTCGACGCTGATCAAGAATATATATACTTTATGGGGTCTGCCACGCCTCCTTCTTGCCGTTATATACATTTGCACAACTTTAATATACCCTTTACCATTTTTTGGTACAGGATATAAAAATATGAAAAACTTAAGTTTTTTACTCTTTAAGTGGCAAACTCAAAAAATTACAAAAATTACACAATCAGTGCTTGACAAAAAAATATGATGTCGCTTTGCATTCCCAAGAGAGCAACAATCCAACATCGTATTTTTTGCTGTTGCTATGTCTATTTTCATAGTAAGACATTATAACAACGTTATATTTCCGTTGCAATGAAAAATTCCACTGAAAACGTAAGAAAAACATGCAATTCGGATTGAAGAATTGCAATTAAGCCAATGCACGAAAATAATCATTTTTGCCTTGCAACACGACCATGGATATTTTTGGCCCTGGGCACCCTACGGACTGTTTTATCACACAGAAGTGTAGGCATGAGAGTCGACTATTTGTCGTTAATTTTTGGTGCTGACAAATGCGGGTTTCCTTAAGGATTTCCCTATCTTTTCGCGTTGTCAGCATTTTAGGGCGGCCAGAACAGGCTGTGTTCTCAATGATACTATGTACTTTTGATCATTTAATCGTGTTTTCTATTGTTTGGCGACTTCGGTCAAACATTTCAGAAATATATTGGATCGGTTTACCCTGATAATACAGATATAAAAGGATTTTTCTCTGTGCATAATTGATTTCTTTTCCCTTAGCCATTTTGGGTTACTAAAGCAGCAGAATCACATCGAAATTGTACACAACATTAACTTATTGCAAGTACAGCATGCATAATTTCAACGAAATTGAAGCAAATTTCAAAAAAAATATAGAAACCATGTGTATTTTGTTGCGAGGCAAAATACTTTTGTGAGATCGAAATTTTCGGCAGAAAATGATTGCGCCTAAATAGTTAGTAACGGATCATCGTATTTGGGCAAACTTGTTGTGAAAATATTTCTTTAGCAGAAGAGCAACATTTTTGTTTTATTTTTCCATTGTGATTATTTTATAAGCCAACAAAATAAAATTTTTGGATTAAAACCAATAGGCAAAATACTTAAGTGACTCACTGTAGTTTATAATCTCTTAAGCAGACACCCACCATTCCATCGTCATTCCAGCCATCTTTTATCCGTTTAAGAAGGGTGTCCGGTTAAGAAAAGGTAAAAAAATTAAAAATAAAAGATTTTTATTTTCTTTGGTTTTTTCCTGCCACTCTGATGCATACAGATATCACGATAATGGAAATATTTTCATGTTTTATAAGACATTCTTCCGATTTCTATTTAGTATACAAAGCAAGCAATCGAAAAATTTTTCGATTAATCGAAAACAGCAATAACCAACATTAAAATAGTTATTAGACATATACATTCATTGCTTATAGGCACAAGTACATAAGAAAAATGTAAGCATGCAAACAAAATTTTCGTCGGCTTGTTGTATACTACATTCATACGTAAGTAGCTATATATAAGTGTATCAAACGTCAATGTAAAAAGTCAACAACAAAAACAATATGAAGAAGACAACCAGCACTGTGCACAATGCGCAGAAAACGTGGTTTTTTGGAGCGGTCTAGAAAAAAAAAAAAAACAGAATACTTTTGTCACGTTCACGTGTTTTACTGTGTGCCTCTGTTCCGTTTGTGCTCTCTCAAAGTCACTCGTATACTCATCATGCTCTCTTTTCTCTTGTTAACTTCGTAATCAAGCGAACTCGGCAAATACGTTATGATTCGGCATAAGTAAAATGAAATTGTTGTAATAGCACTACACACAAGTGTAGGTGTATTTTAGGCTAATAAATTCCGCATTGATAATGAAACGTTCGTCAAGTTTGCCATTTGAAATGTATTTAAAATTTTTCCTAATCTTAGCAACTATTGCAACATCTGGGCAGTAAATCTAGATCACATTTGATAGTTTATAATGTTTAACCATATGTCAATTATAAAAACAGAAAACAACAAATGATTATTAGTATAATTGAAACGAATCGAAACATATTTATAACATAATGAAAGTAAATTTGCATATTGCAGTCGTTTATAAAAGTGTGCTTGAGTACATGACAATATTTGTCGTACTGAAACCTATTGCAAAGTGTCACGAAACGATTAAAATGTTTATTAAAAAGTTATATTGTATTAGAGAAACATTTTAAATTTGTTATGAAATGCAAATGTTTTTAAAATAGATTTCTTTGATAATTAAAATTTTCATTAATTAAGTAATGTATACTAAAATATATTTTCAATTTTTTAAATTAATATCAGGAATTTACTGCCAAGCTTAACATTGAAACGGTTACACTGTGCACTCTCATTTTTTGTACGAATTACAACAAAAACCGTGAACGAATGACGTGATAACTCTCGATGATTTTCTTACTCTCGCGCTCTTGTCGTTATCGGCGTTTTTTGCTGTTGTTTTTTCTATAATTTTAGAAATTCGTATTTTTTCATTCATTTCAGTTTAGTCATCGGAGGTGGACGCACAGAATCGGCGTTTTGGTTGTGCGCAGACAGCAGATATCTTTAAAAGTGAAATAACAAAATTATTAGTGCTGGTAAAATTCCATTGTGAAACGAAGGAAGTTGTGGATTAATAAAATAAATATTTTTTTGTAAAGTTGTATTTTGTTTTCTATAAATATATTTATAAAGACATGTATATATGCAATCAACAAGTAAAACGTGCGAATTAAATTCATGGATAAATATGCAACGTGCCGTTAGACAATAAAATAATCAGTTGCGCCTCAAACCGATCACGTTTTCTGTCAGCTCTTTGTGTTGTGCTGTTATGTGAAGAAGCTATTCAAGGTTTTTGTATTGTTGTTGCTGTTGTAACGCACAGACAGGTCGTCCAAGTCTGTACGAATAATCGCGTAGGCAAAAGTTAGTTCGGGCGGTGTCTCGCACCGAACAACAACAACAGACTGTGAGTGTGTGAGCAAGAAATCACAATAATTTCCAATTTACAAGATAAAAAAGTATTAAATAAAAATAACAAATTTCGATGATTAATACCCAAGAGTCAAAGTTTACCAAAACAGTTTTGAAAAAGTTGTGAGACAAATACTACTTAAAATAGCTAGCAAAGGAGTGCATGCAATAAAAAATTCCAACAAGTGTCGCGTTTTTTCCATTGCAAGCTAATTGGCGTCTACATAGTTTTATAGATACACGTACATATACGAGCGCAAGTAAATGTGTGATTGTGTGAGTTTGTGTTTGTAAAAAAAAATTACTATAAATTGCTTTATTAATAGCAAATGAAAAAAAAATGTTTTCATGCGCGACGTTGGCAACGGGTTCATGTGAGTCTGTGCGAAGCATCTAGAGCGCAACAACCGAAAACAAGCGCTATAAAATTTTTATAAGAACACAAGAAAAATTGTTTGTTTTATCAACAAAAGGAAAGCAAAAAAAAAAACAACAGAACAAGTGCTATCACCACACACACACTAATAAAAAAAAAACATAACGCGATAACTCTTATCGGCGCCAGCGACGAGTTTCGAATTAATCTCGCCCACAATAAAAAAGAAATTATAAATAAAAGGTTGCTTAAAGCCGAAACGACGGCAAGCAAAAAAAAAAAAAAGGAAAATTGTAATTTTAATCACATGTGATATTAAAAGTACCTAATAGCAAGCTGAATAAAAAGTCAAACTTGTGCAACTAACATCTACCCACCTAGAAGAAAATAAAATAAAAAAAATCCAAACTACACACTAAGCGTAGCTACAAAGTACATATACATATACATATACATCGCTGGCGCTGTTTTCGCCTCGCGTCGCATACGTAACGACGACAACCTGTTTGCTGCAATCGTGTCGGTTTTTCTTATTTTCTCGCGCTCTTTGCGTCATTGGTACTCTCCCGTTGAGTTGCCAACGGTGCCTTTGGCACGCTCGTAACCGTAACTGCTGTTCTCTATATCTGACGTTGACTTCACCAAAACACCATCACCATTCCACCGCAACTACAAGCGACAGTCCCGCAGCCTAACAAGCCGCAAAGCATCAACAGCAGCCAGAGCAAAACACTAGCAGCCGCATTTGCTCCCGCCGCCTCCACAATTTTAAAGGCTACAAGCAGCAGCATGGAGCCCTATTGGAATGAAGCAAACGGACATGCTCCACATCCGGTTAAGTATGAGAGGTAGGTATAAACTTGTGTTACTTGTACTAGTTGTACCTAAATAGTAATAAGTGTTTAGCTTAGCTATTAGACATAGAACTTACGTTTTTGGTTAAGATATTTATTTCATTTAAAATACACTATGTATAAGAAATTTAAGGCAACTTTGGCTTGTGCATTTTACGCGTTTGTTCACAAAATATTGGCAATCAAATATGCAAGTTTAATGCTTTTCTTATTGACCTGATATGCAACTGCTCTTTGGATATGATCTGACTGAACAAAAATAAAGTCAAATTATATACATGTACTAATAATAGAATCAAATCAGGCGTCTTTTGCAGTTGTTCATTATTTTGAAAATTATTATTTTTATTTTGTTTTCAATTTTTGCATTCAGATTTTGTAAAAACCACAATACGCGAAATAACACAATTATAAAAATAGAAAAGCATAAAGTGCAAAACGTTGAAAAAAACTAAAAAACGTGGGCATAATTGAAATATTTTTAGCATTTTTCCTTTAATATTTATATTTTTTTGAACAGAGCGTATTTTATTTTTGCATCGCACGATAAAATAAACGTGATGTGCTACTTGCTTGATATTTACTATAACTTGGCAACTCTATTGATGTTTTATGTGCATTTTTTTTTCGCCAGTGGTTGCGTACTTCGTCCTGCATGTTTCTAATTATAATTCCGACTTAGTACAAAATCTCATTTTCTACATCCATCTTATGCCCGTAGCATATGGTCACTTAAAGAATTAAAACAGCAAAAGAAAAAAAAACGGTATTCAATTCTATGTTTTGTAAATTGGTAATTTAAGTATTGCTTAATTGACATCGAAATCTAGTCTTGTCAATGTCTTAAAGGCAAAAAACAAATAGTTTTTCTTATGTGGGCAAATCTGAAGCAATGAATATTAAAATTATTTTCTAGTTTTTTTCCATGGAACGTAAAAACTGTAATGCATTACTCGTGCAATCCAAATGTGATATATTTTTATGAACAGTTGCGTAGTTATAATACTATTGAGAAATCACTACGTTTGCTTTTATTAAATTTATCGGTATGTGAAATTGAATATAGCAGTTGCTCGATTGTCAAGCAGCCGACGGCTAATCACCCAAACAAGCACCTGCTCTTTTCGATGTGTCAAAGCGACTGTAGGGCACACGTGTGTGTGTCCTTTTGAAGGTCAGTCTAAGTTGTTTCAAGTGTTTCTGCTTTTTCAGTCCGCCATTTGTTATTGTTGCTGTCGTTGCTTGTCTATTTTTATACTTCAGTTTAATAAATAAATAAAAATGTGTTTGGTGGCCGTTTTTATTCGCTTTTTATGCGGCTCTTTTTTTTGAATTCTAAAAATATAAAGCGGTACCGTCAATTTCTAATCAAATATTCATTGAATACGACAGTAATGCTTTCCATTTTTTACTACTGATGCCATTTACTGCAAAAAAACTTAAAGCTGTTTACAATTTATAAATATTACAAGAGAAACGGCTTAGTCATTTGCTGAAAATCTTTGTAGTAATTATTTTGTTTTAAAATAAGTGAAATGTTTTTATTTTTCTTTTTTCTTAGACAACAGGTGTCTCATAGGGTACAATGCTCCTAGGTTAATGCCTAATAAATAAATAAAAAAATAAAAACAATTGTTTTCCAATTAGTTACTAAAGAAAAGTAACAAATTATTATACAATAATATGGGATTTTATATATATTTTTTTAGATATTACTGTTATAACAGCGAATTAACCCAATGTAACTCAATTAATGTATGCACTTGAAAAATGGTATCAATAAAATGGATTATAATTTGATAGAAACCTGCTCTTCTCTTATAGTAAATATAGATTTATTGCTGTTTTCCGTTATTGGAAATTTCCGTTTGTTGCAAACTTAACTTTTTTTTTTATAGATTTTATAATGAATATCATGTAAAAGTAATTGCTTAATGGCAAATATTGTGTAATTGATATGATTTTTTCTCAAAAATGTTATCAGTTTATTGCAATTTCGACTTCCATCTATTGTATGCAAAAATTTACTAATCGACGGTTTAAATAATTTTAAATAAAGTTAAAAAGGAATGGCAGGAAATAAATTTTAACAAAACCGTATGAACCGTACTAATTTCTATTACTTATTTTCAGCAATTAACAAATATATATTTTTGGATGTACTACTGAAACATATGACAAACGATAAAATAAACATTTAGATGCTATTGTAGGCCAATTACTATTAATAAATGTTGATTACATGCTAATAAATAATAATCAATACCAAATACCAAATCGAATAATAACCAAAGAATTGATAAAAAATATATAATACTCATTATCATTAGCAAATGTGAAGAACCTTTATTGTATCAATAAGAGAAATTATATTCAAATTGCATTGACTAATATGCAATGTATTGAATTGCCAACATAATGCTTAGTTTAAATTTCCAATGAATTTTCGCTTTTAAGGCGTTTCACGATGTACTCGTGTGTATATGTACTCTTCTTTAATTACGGATTAATTTAATAAAAGTCTTTTATAAGGATAATGTGTATATTTTTAGTATTTAAATAAATCAATTTGTTGAAACTAATAAAACTAAATTAATAACACACGACGTTTTAGTTGATAATGAGTAAAATACAGCACAATAATGTAAAATACATTTTTTTTTGTAAAACATAAGTGGCATCAATTAAAATGATGCTTCAATTTTGTCTTAGCTTAATTAAAAGTCTCTTGAAATTAAATATGACTGCATGATTGCCAACACGCGTAACAATTTCGAGTTAAGATAAAACTTATCAAAAGCAATGAATTATAAAAGAACGACAAACGACAGCTGATAAAGTACGGTAGACTAACACGAATGTGACGCACTCAAGTTTTATTTAATAAACACATGTACAAGCGCAAATCGATTAAAAACAAAAACAAATGACCAGAAAACAGTTACTTTTAGAATATTTTGCTTGCGCGATAGACTGCACTAGTGAAAGACGTCTTTAAATCTCTGGTATTATGGTATTAGGTAAAGAAGTTTTTCAACGGATGCAACGCAAATGGGGTCTAATGTCTTTTTCGCCGTAGTTTACCAATCTTCAATATCAAGCAAATTTAGCATTTGATTATGTAAATGCGTAGTCTGTGCTAATAAACAAAACGAATTTTAACTTAGGAAAAAGTGCAAAACTAGTGAATGTAATATATCCCTGTTTACAATCCATTTCAACATGACATTACGAGGGTTGGTATTTATATTTCGGCCTAACAACGATAAAACAAACTTTGGTGCAAAAATCGTTGTACCAATATGCACTTAGTCGAACTAGCGAGACGTTACAGCAACAACATGGATTCTACAACTGGACAATGGATTTTTTAAGCATTCAAATTTGGCTTCCGGTGACTTTTTTTCACTTTTTAAGCATTAAAAAATGTTTGAGCGAAATTCTCTACAAATGCTGAAGTTATTGCCATAACAGATGGTGTTTGGAATGAAAAAGTCGCGGGGGGTCACTTTTGAATAAAACTGCTGGCTGTATGTTATCAAAATTGATTCGTTTAAAAGAGTTAAGCTAAGATCTCGGGTTTGTCGCACGACGAGGCAGTTGTTTTTATGCACAGAATTAATACTCAGCTGTCTCTCGTTGTTTTCGATTTCGGGATCTTGCTATCAACAATTGTGTACATAAAACTCAATGGAAAAGTTAAGTGAATTAGAGATGAGTGTTGAAGTAAGGAAAAATGTGTTCGAATATGTAAAATATTTGTGCTTGCATCTAAAAATAAGTGGGAAAAAATCAATTTAACAAAATAATGTCTAAAAATATTTTTGTTTGTTTTTTGTGCGTTTTTGTTTTTCGAAATAAAACATGTTTTAATAATAAAAATAGCCATGCGTATAAATAATTTTATAAACACAAATGAACAGCTTCAAATTGATGCGATTTGTTTTTGTTATTGCGTTGTTTGCTGCCGATTTGCGTCCATTGGCATTTTGAACAATGGCACGTAGTCGATGACTGCTTGTCGTGTACACTTGCTTACTTACTCACTCATTTGCATAGCAGCATACTCCCAAATGCACTGGCTGCAGTGACTGCCGGTACTCCACTCTGCTTCTTCTCACACACGACATCAACGAAAGCTTATGTGGTCTGCACTTACGTGCTGATTCAACTTAGACGGGGAATTAGGAATTAATGCAGTGTTCCTTGTTCACAAAAGTGTTGCGTTGAACTTTTGACAGCTTATCGACGCTGAACTTTGACCTAAAAATCGACCAAAAATAGCATGACATTTGAAATGTAAATAAGAAATAGAGCAGAGGTTAACACGAACATGGATTGACAGTTATGGTACAATGTATACGTATATACATATGTATATATATAACCTGCTTCGTTATGGTCACAAATAAAAAGCAATCGATTAAACTTTTTATTTGGGTTCCTGTTTAATTTCAGATGCAGGCCGAGCAGCAGGTAATTACATAATAGTTTAAGAAAGCCTTGATGTTTAAAAAAAACACCATGATAAATTAAGGTAACAGTGTTAACAAAAATTTAAAAACGCAAATTTGTCAAAATCTTTTAAGAAAATTACAAATACATCATATATCTTATCAAGTGCAGTTAAAGCTCAATATAAATTTATAATATTTAATAAGAAATAAAAAATAAATTAAACCACTTCGTGCAAATGTGTTTTATTTTTATAATTGTATTTTTTTTTTTTTTTTTTTGTGTGCATTATTCAACTTGTTGCAAATGTAGGTATATATTACTTATACATTTTTTACGCCCACGAGATTTGTTATGTTTGCATTTAACTACATACATAAGTATGTACGTACTTAAGTGTACTGATAATAATGACGTTGAAAATTATTAAATAAAAAACACACAACAACAAAATCCGCTCAAAAGATCAACAACATTGAACGGCGACTACAACAGCGAACTACCATAGAGTTGACTACAAAAGAAAACACAAACAAAAAGAAAGAAACACATTGCAGAACCAACAAAACGTAAAAAATAAAAAAAATATTAAGTGCAATGGAAATTTTTTCAATATACGAAGTAAAAACAACAAAAAAATACTCATACTTACATGCACATAGAGCGGATCATTATGTGCGGGGCACCTGTTGTAGTAGTTGCCGCTGGGATTGCGGTTGTGTGCGCACTTGTTAACGCCGTTTAGTCGCATTGGCTTGGCTTTGCTTATACGTATGGTGTATACGTAATCAACAAAAAAGCACGCAAACACATATACATACATGACGAACGCGAACACATATACTCACTCGTTTGCTTATGTACGTATGTACATATATGCACTCGTACAATCGCGTACACACAATGTGAATTGTATTTTATTACTTGTTTTGACTTTATTAGTTGTTATTGTTGCTAAGTGACTTAATTTACGATTTCGACACGTGCACACGTTTTTCGCGCTGAGCTGTTTAGTTTCATATTGCATTATATAAATGTGCACAACATGTACTAGAGTGCATTCGTATCAAATATGTAGATCTGCGCTATGTATGTCCGTTCGTGCCAAATACACAGCCAAGCAGAGCTAAAAGCAACGCAAGCCAAGGCAAGGCAGCTAAATAAAGCGAACGTGCGGCATGTCTAGAAATATTTAGAAAACACAATACAATAAATATTTGTTGAATATTTAAGCGTGTGTGCCGCGACGTCGGCAACGGCGACGTAGTGTCAGCCATTTTTATTTTGCAAAATTGTCGTGTGACTTGAATTAATGAATTTTTTAATACGTATTTAAATTAAATATAAATAATGTTTGCATGCTTGCATATCTTCATACATATATAGACATAAATACTTATGAATGTACATATACTCATAAAATAAAAATAACGCAAATATCACGTGTTTTTAATGCCGTGGTGCTTTATAACTTCATTATTTAGTATAATCCGGTTTTTACGAATTTTTTTTACTGTTTTTGTTTTTTGGAAATTCCAGTTTCCTTTGCATTGTTGGTTAACACCAGCTAATTAAAAAGTAATCAACATTGCAGATAGCAAAACAAAAAACAAACAAAATCAATTTTATGTTGCCTAATAAATTATTTCGCTTAGTTTAGGTTTAAAGCTTGATATTATTTATTTGCTGACACGTGATTATTGAAACTTGTTTTTTTTTTTTTTTGTCGCCAAAAGTATCGACATTTTTTTCTTTAAAAAAACCAAACATTTTATTACATTTTACATACTCTACCATAAAGGTTACATGTGAGCAATAATGGAAGCGTCGACAGCTAAAACTTGCGAACGATTTCTCCTTGCTTATATTTTTTTTTTGTTTGTTGTAAATGCGTCATTACTTGCTTTGATTTCATCATTATATATATGTACGTATTTACGGTTGTATCTTTTTTATTTTTATTTTTTGTGATTCATACGTACGATTGAAATATTGTATATTTCTGTGTTTTAATGATTTTATACAACTAGTAAATATGATTTGAGTGTTGTTTTATTTTAACTTGGCTGTTACTACAGTTTTGAATAATAATTTGTTGTATTTTGTTACTTATTGTGTGCCACTGTCGTCTGTTTGTTATGTTAGTTTTCAAGATCAATGACAAACGTCTCAACTATGCTTCATGATTTCTTGCACGAGAACTTATTTACAATTCAGTTAGAAGAGAACGATCCGATACTATGGGTATGCTATTCTTGCGCTTAGGCTTACAAGAAGAATACGCATATTTGTTTACTTCTCTTCTTAACTATATGTATAACTTAGTTATTGCATTTACAATAAATAGAAACCTGTTAATGTTCTACGTCAGCGACTAACGTTCACAAGAAAGCGGAAGTTAGGCGCTGAAGCCGCCTCTGCAGAGCGTACTGCGAGCGATAGCAGGTGGTTATTTACATGTACATATGTACATATGTGCACTTAGATCGCTGCACTTACTCACTTAAATGCAATCTGAAAACTTAGCAAAATTTTTTACGATATACCTTAGGGTGTATGTTATTAAATACACATTTTGTATGTAAGTCACAACTCGAATCAGCCGCAACTAACCACTTTCGAAAATATTCACTCGTATATATAAGCAATTTAAACAGGTTATTTGTGTTTTTTTTTTTTTATATAGTTTTTATTATATTGTTTTTCTTACTCGAGCATTTACGTCTGCTGTCATTGGTTTCTGCAAAATGCGAGTATGCGATGAATTGCTGAAATACTTGGAAGTGATTACTTATCTGTGTTTGTTTTTTTTTTTATTATTTTGTATTGCGATAACTGCAGTGTGCGTAGATATGAAATGTATAACAAAAAACATGATCACGTGTATAGGTTGCTGGAAATAAATATGGCGAACATGAAATACACATAGAGGAGTCAGATGTCCCTGAGGTGCACATATGTAGGAGTAGACGTTTGCGTATCTGGCTGCTTTATCAGTTTGCTTATCGTTTGATAAGTGCAGGAAAACTCTAGCAAAGTTGTACCAACAATTCGTTGGTAGCCAATTGATGGGTTAACGCACGATATCAATAATGACGGAACGTGTGCAAACTAAGAGAAAATCAATCATACGCATAGCTGGCGCTTTAAGACATCAGAAAAACAATATAAAATAATATGAGAACAAAAAACCGTGCCACTTTGTTTTGGTTTGCCTTTACTTTGTCTTTGTTTTTTTTTTTTTGTTTTGTTTTGTTTTTTTTTAATTAAATCAATTTTAAGGCTTGCTCATTCATTTATAATTTTAGCAACAAAAACAAACAAACAAACAAACCGCGAATATTTTGCGGGTGTGGTAATCACGACAACATTGAGATTTGAGATACACACACAAAGCTGATATACATACATATGTAGCTCTGTACACATGTACAGATACCACTGCCCCATAGATTGCATGCAACGAGCAGACTTCGTCTGAATGATCAACGATTTTCGTCATCACACTGTCGTTAAAGAAAAAATCATCAAGAATTGGCGCATACGCAGCTTTTGCTACCTGTGCGAGTATATTTGGAAAGCATGTAAAGAAATGCAATAAAACCTAAACCATGCATATGTATATGCATGCACTTATGTATGTGTGGATTCCCGTACATCAATATGGGGGCATAAGCGATTGTGCAAAACATTTGGCTCATTGTTAATTTTATACGCGCGACCATTGCCAATTACTTAATAGAAGTCGCAAGTGGCGGCAGTCCGCCGTTTAACAAATGCATGCCGCCGGCCATAATGTGCTGCTGCGAGTGTAGAATGCTTAAGCGAAAACAATATTGCTGAGTGCCAGGCAGCTGATGTCAACAGCTAAGCGCATCTATTATTTTTGTAGTTTAGATACATGAATTGTGTACAATCATCACTGAATATCGCGCATACGTCGTACATTTGCTCTTTTCTCTGCGGTGTTTCTTCCGCCATTTGGCATTTGTATCGCGTAAATTTTCATGAATTAACTGAATGATACACATTCTACGTATTTCGTTTGTTCAAAGGTTCTTCAGGATTACGAGATTTTTAGTGCTGACGTTTGTTTACGGTTTGGTTTCAAATAGTTTTCGTATTGATGTAAAGTGAGATCACGCAGCGTACACGGGATATGCTAGCAATGTAATTAAATAGTTGCTCAGTTAAGCAATAAGATTTAATGGATTGTATTTATTTGTGAATTTTGTAAGAAAAATATTTTAAACTATAATCGATTATTTGTGGAGCTTTCCGTTTCCGGAAGAATTCGTTGTACATGAATTATTGTCTAAAGAGGTAATAGAAGAAACAAAGGAAAGCACAACAAATGCTGCATCTTAATAAAGTTTAGCCTAGCAGAAGTAGCATAATTCATTTCTTCATAATTTAACAAACTGCCACAGTGCAATTCAGTGTCAGTTAAAAATAATATAATATAATAATATATAATATGTTTATATTCTATTTATTTTGTTCCGAGTTATAAATTGGGAAGTCCTTGAATCTATTACAAACAGAACAATTAAATGACTAAATCAGTATAAAAATTGAGAAAAAAAAATTCAATTAAAATATGTGCTTAGAGTTTAAACTCTCTGATAATTACTTTAAAAAAACAGTCATCCTGCACAAACTCCATACATTTATATTTTAAATGAACGTCATAAGAAATGTTGAAAATAATTTTTCCATAGACATGATTTAGCATTCGTCATAATCTTTTTTTTAAATATCAAATCGTTGCAGTCAATGACTTTTTATATAGACTTTGAACTACTCAAGGAAACATAACTACACAACATTAAAAAAGTGAATGAATTAAAAATGCGCACGTTTTCAAGTGCAGTAAGTGGGTTCGGTTCAGTTCGGTTGATATGTGTTCGAGTCGCGTTTGTTCGTATGTTTAAAATATGACACAAAACAAAAAATAAATAAATGAGCATGACTGCGACTGGCCACACCTAGTCAGTCAGTCAGTCAGTCAGTCTAGTATTGCTATATGTGTCGATATATGCTAAGTAAATATGAATATTATTCATACGTACGTAAAAAAAAAAAAACTAAATTAAAAACAATTTCTTAACGAGGGCAAATGCACTAAAGCGATTTAAAGTGAAATAAAAAAGAAAAACTGTTCTGCATATGCATACTTCTTCTTTCTTTTTTACATAAAAATAAGTTAGAAATTAGCACTTAATGTGATCTTCCAACATGTTTAGTTTATTTCGCATTTTTTATTCTTTTTGTTGTTCAAAAGTTGGCGCATTGCTAAGCAATTTTTTCGAGCGCATACTTGGCAGCTGCTGTTTGTTAAACTGACTGGCGATATTCGTATAGTCTGGCAAACGCCAGGCTAATAGCGCCACACGATGTTCTATCTACGCTATCCTAAACTACATAGTATTAAAATACAACAAATATGCGTATGTATGTACATACATACGTAACGTGCTTCTGTGAGCTGCTCAATTGGTCGCCACAGTAGCACTCTTCCGTTTGTTTTTATTTTCTACTTTTATATATAAACTTATACAGCGATAAAGTGCCGCTTATAATTATTGGTAAGCATGCTAAAGAAGAAAATAATAAATATAAAGGTTTTAACTTTTTTCCGACTGGGTAATGTTCAAATCTTTAGAATTCTAAATCAAAAGACGACATAATGATTTAAAAAAAAAAATCAGAATTTCAGAATTTTCATACCATATAGCTAATATAATAATTTCAATGCTATTATATATAATCCGATATCGAGGGGAGACAAGTCAGGGCGAGTTTACTCCTGCAAATAAAAATTAAGGCGCTAGTGATAACAGAACTGTTCAATGGTTATTAATATTAT